>KZ062006.1:6653-16680 GCA_002091835.1 Anopheles maculatus
GTTACATTTCTTAAAGAAAAACAAACTGAAACAACAAAAGCACGGTGCAACAAAAAAGCACAGCTTCCCTCGAGCCAGTCTAGCTCGGTAGGGATGTTTTTCTAACAGCAAGGTGCACACACCGGAACCCAAACTCCTCCAAAACGAGAGCATCGTGGGTAAAGCATCCTAAGCGCCCACCTTTTTCTTTTGCGCTGCAACAACGCCAATGTTTTCGACCATTTCGTGTCCCTGCAGCTGCAGTTGCAGTTTGGTGATTTTTACACCGGTGTTTAAAGCAAAAACCGAGATGAACTGAGGTCCAAAAATAACACCCGCGTTTGCTTCTGCTCAACGTCCGGGGAACATCGAGGAACCGGTCAAGATTGAAAGATCATCATCAGGTCTGTTCGGAAGTTGTCGAGACGGGGTTACGCCGGCATGGTCCATTTCATGTCTTGTTGTTGCAATCGAATTTTATTGCTAGTTCAAGTCCAACGCCGTTGCAGTGTGTGGTCGCTATGCATTCGGCCAACACCAGCAGCATGCACCGATCCACAAGCGCCATTCTTTTACGATGTACGATGCGACAGTGAGAGGCATTGGAATGTGCATCGCACCCAGTTGAAGATGCGGACACAGACTGTTCGATTGCCTCACTGATGTAATCGGAGGTGTCCCATAAAACTTCCGTACAACAACAAATATCCATCCAAATCAACTCTACTTCGCGCTGTTTGCTCAATCTTTCTTCCAACAGCGGGTTTCTTTTAATTATGCTCTGCCATTGAAGGATCGAAGCTTTGCATGCGGTTTTTTTTTCTTTCTTTACTTCCGATATAAGCCTTCGGAAGCAATGAATGTTACGAATTAAATCCAACACCACTTATTTAATCTACACCTTTTGGCGGAATCTTCTTTCACCGGTCCATTGATTGTACGCACAGTCTGTTCATTTTTTGTTGAGTGTGTATTTTAGTTTCACCGTAGTAGAATCAGTGTACCGTATCTAACAAGCCGATGTGGATCGATGATGCTTGCTGGCTTTTAATTAAATTTTTCAACGCGTACACGGTTTAGAAGACGAAAAAACCTGCACACACAAACTATCGCTTACGATTTGTTGCACCCCCTGTTCGAAATGATTTATATTTTTTGTACCTACTTCCTTACACCTGACTGCAATACATGGCACGTTTTTCATGATCGTCAAGCCGTCTGATCGCGTTTATTTTTTGCTGCAAATCATTAGCAAAAAATCTAATAACTCACAGAGGAATCAACGCTGTGCAGAAAAAAAAACAAGCTTCCTTCAGTGATTTACTGAGATCAATCAATGGAGAGTGAAACAGTGTGAAAGATTTGTTTTCTCTCAAAACCACTTTCTACGTTGGAGTGGTTTCATGTTAATGTGAAAAAATTGCCTTGCTTTAGAGTTAAGTATCATATCTATTATATAAAAGATTTTTTTTTATTTAAAAACATTCTTAAGCTGGGAATATGAATTTTTAAATAAAAAATTCTAGATACTGTTAAAGAAATTTCATATGGTCCCTCCACCATTACATCATTTACAATATCAAGCTATCGTCAGACATCCAACATCATCGTTACAATTATTATCATCATTATCATCTACATCATCAGAGCACTTTATTGTTTAGGGTTATTAAGTTGAAAAGTCATCACTTTCCAACATATCCGATTGCTGTCGGTGGTATGCGACCATCGCGAACAGTTCTGCACCCACGCGAACGAACCATTCTATGACTAATGTAGAGGGTCGGCATCCAAAACTCGGCGCGTAGAAAGCAAATAAATCCTACTCACTACACTACGCTACGCTTCACCGACGAGACGAGAATTCCATTTCAATTGAGACCACCAACAGCCCCCAACACGAACCCTCCATCAATCGTGCGCCGCCCCAAGGACATGATGGGTGTGCGTGTCTGCGATAAATTCGCAGCAAATGCGATAATCCACTTGCAGTTTCTTAGCTGACCTCACCAATAATGTTGGCTTAGTGGGCAGCCCTCACAGTACCAGCCGAACTGGTACTAATTAATTCAATGACCTTTTTCTTTCTCGCTTTTTCCGTAGTGTGCCCCTGATATAACAACGTCCGTCCACTTCAATGCGGTTGTTTTGAAGTGGTCGAGTCCTGTCTCGATGCTGGGCGAGGAGAACTTTCGTTCGCTTCTCGGCATGTTGTGGTTGTTTTTCCTTTTTTCCATCATGGTCAAACATTCGCCAAATTGTTTGATATGACCGGGGAGGGTATGCAAAAATATGCAATATCATTTCAAGTATTTCAAACTAGCTTTTGGAGTCTGGAGGTATCTAGTCTAATTGCGCTATTACTCCGGTTTGCGTAAAGCACATTTGGAAACATATCTTTGTGTCTCGGCTATTAGATTATGTACTATCTTCATTTCTTTATACAGACAACACATGGTCCACCATGTAGAACTCAAGCACTAGCTGGATGTACTGTCAGAAATGAGTAATGTGGTACATAGCTTTTCTGCCGAACAAATTATGAAGTAAAACATTCACAGTCTCAAACACCATACAAGACGAGTGAAAGACAAGAAATCCAGTTCGCAGTTCTGGTTTGTGTAATTCTGAACTCAATTTGGCATGTGCATGTGCTATTTGTGGTATGCTCCATCATTAAACATTGCTGATTGGAAGCTACTTGAAGACTTCAGAAAAATCGGGAATTTATTTTTGTCTTTACATCTCAATTATAGCCCTTAAGATTTACAGTTTCAGTGTGGTACTGGTGTCAGCTAGCGGAATACCCCCTGAACACTTACACAAACCTCTCGACAGATCAAACACAGATACATCCTGTCGTATGCACGGGTTCAGCGAGATGAAAAATAATTTTCTTTTTCTTCTCATTATTAATCGCTCAGCACTAGCAAGAACAACGAGGCAGAACAGTCAGCTGTTGGCATCTATTGCGCAGTGCTAGTAGATTTTTCAATACCGAACATACAAGGGAAATATTCTTGTGAATGTGTTAACCTGTTTTACGATAATCAAGAAGATTCCCATGGGCTTTAAAGGAACATTTATGGCAGAATCGTAAAAAGTAAAACTGAAACCCACACACACATGTTCGGCGTCAGTGTCTTAGATTTTATTAGCCTAAAAGCATTCATTTAACTCATTTGGCCGATATTGCCTCGAACTAGATCTCACTTAACAGTTTAAAAGGATCGTTTAACGGCTCATACTTACAGCTCACCACAATGAGAAAGGTTCCACCATCACTATTGATGATACTGCGCCATTTGGGACAACCAATATGGAAAGTATCAAATGTGGAGATCGAATACACATAAACTTAATTCAAACATAGTCCATTACTGATATCCTTCACAAGTGTAATACTCTAATGATCTTTTAGCTATTTTTTATCCACACATTCATTAATAGCTTCATTACAAAGTAGACACACTAATAGGAGGGAAAATACTGCAAGTATCGGTTAAAACATAAACAACGCGCACCCCTAACTACAAGTCATTCGATGTCAAGTTCACGCACTCGAACGATGATCGTCTTGCAAAACATGACTCGAAAGGCGCCACGACACGCGCACACGACACGAACTGTCAACTGCAGCAAAAGGTGTACAGCAGACGCGAATATGACCGTGTCGAGAGAAGGAACACTTGTCACCCGATGTTGTCGTTCGCCAATGTGAAACTGCAGCACACAGCCGACCATTTCACTGCTCGCTACTCATCCATCAACAACATGAGCCGGCGCATCTGATTACCTTGCGCATTCGCGCCTTCTTCTCATGGTGAGCTGAGATGTGATGTACGGTGCTCACATCTCATACTGTAGTTGATGAACTTTCCTCTCTGTAGATGGAACATTTCTTGCACGATCGGTATAATGCATTGGAAGGATTATACGGACGCTTGGGAATATGACCTCCTCCCGGGAGGATGGATGCGATGCTGGCGCTGGGATTACGTTCATCAGCTGCGATGTCCGTGAGTCATACGCAGAGCACCAAAACAAACGGCCGATCGCACCGGGAATTGATGCACCCCGTCAGTGGTTGCTTCACTTGATATCCCAACGACTGTATGGAGAGCAAGAGAGATAGAACAGCGGACGAACGGATCTAAATATAAATAAACTCTGACGCTGTTTAAACCCGAATAGGGGTAGCAGACATATAGGATGATCCATTTAATTGGTAGTGTCGCGTGACAACCGAAACCTTAAACTCGCTCGTTGTCCTTTTAAATGCAATTGAGAAGCCGGGAAGCCTACAATGTTGTACGTTTAACTATTTATTGTCCTATGTAAGAGAGTTCCAGATTCTCTTAAATCTATCATCATCGTGGAGAAGCTTGACCTTTCATCGCAAATGTCATTATTACACACATTTAAACTAATTCGACTGTATCTTCGATAAATAAATCTGCCAACGAATGTGTAAACTCCTTCACACTCTGTCGTTCCTCTTGATAATTCAAGGCCACAAATTGTAAGTAGAAACCATGTTCTCTCCATATTTTACTTCCCTTGGGACCACCACCACTTGTTGCCATGTTCGACCCTATTAATCAGGCCGGGAATTTGATCTAATTCCGGCAGACGCAATCTGAACTCCATATGTTAGTAGTCGCCCACCCGAGGGTGGATGGGAAACTATGAGAAAATCATACTAAAAATATGCTACCAGACCTGACGGCCTGTACGCTTTAGTCAATGGCACAAACAACGAGCGAAAGATGTTTGTCTTTTAACCCTTTGATCGTAGGAACTTCAACAGGGATCAGCAGAGTTATTGGAATGGTGACGAAATATAGAAACAGATTCACTTGTTAGAGAAACTAAGGAAGAAAATCTGGAAGTAGGATCCATTTAGTGTTCGAATCTTTTATACATCTTATATTGATTGCAACAGACCTATGAGCTCCGGAACATCGTTTACATTATTGTAAAACATTGTTTGGATAGAAATTTTAATGTTCAAAGAAGAGTATTGTAAAAGACTTCTTATTATGTGCTACTGAAATTCTGTCTTCCAAACTGCAAAAAAAAAAACATATGCGTAACATAGACACCATATGAGACTCATCTACGAGATCGATCGTCTAGTATACGCAATGCCGTTTCTCCGCTCCACCTTTCAAACAACAGCATCAAGCGTTTCGAAAAAAAAAACACATGAGAGAACTTAGTATTGGAGAAAAAAAAACATATGCGTAACATAGACACCATATGAGACTCATCTACGAGATCGATCGTCTAGTATACGCAATGCCGTTTCTCCGCTCCACCTTTCAAACAACAGCATCAGGCGTTTCGAAAAAAAAAACACATGAGGGAACTTAGTATTGGAGAAAACATCCAACCCAATGGCATACGTTGGCGCGGCCGGGCATGTACTCGCCTGGCTGTCGCTCGCTTTGGGAAACATGGTATGTTCGTCGTCGTCGTCTTCGTCTCGATTCGATTAGCGTGCGGGTTGAAGGAAGCAGACACTGGGGCAATAAGGGACCGGAGCTGGTACCGGCGGCTCAGTGGCCAGTCGCGACATACCGACCCGGCATTCGGACGGTCTCACAGCAGTCCCGTGCACAGACAATGCATCTCTGCGCAGACGCCATCATCGAAATGAAGCTGCTGTGATGCCATTTCCATACATTTTTTTTTGCTTGTCAAATGCTCTGGAGCTGTAACGGCCAGCTTAGAAATAGTAGCTGCCATAGCATTGATTGCAGCTTTTATTGTGCAGCATAATAATGCGTTAGAATATGGGAAACTGATAATGGAATTGCGTCTGCAGCAGTACAACTTGAGAAGAAACAAAGTCGTAATAAAGATTCATGTACCTCCATTATTGCTGTTTTCCTTGTTGGCCTCCTTATCTTTGAGAATGTGTGCCGCAAGCTTACCTGTAATGAAAGATAATGGAAAAGATCGTTAGTGATTTGTATTCTAGATTTAACAAGGGGATGTATAATCTTAGAAACACGTCTAAATTTGTTGTTAAATTGTTTGAGTAAAATCATTAGAAAGAGAAATCTACATAACAAACAGTATCAGTAAAGTAAGTACATAAGTAAACTATCGACCCCCACATTATGACCCAGATTTTCTACAAGCCGCAAAACTATTTTTCGCCAAAAACTGCCAACTAGCGTGATGTACGGTGCTCACATCTCATACTGTAGTTGATGAACATCTCTACTACTCTCTGTAGATGGAACATTTCTTGCACGATCGGTATAATGCATTGGAAGGATTATACGGACGCTTGGGAATATGACCTCCTCCCGGGAGGATGGATGCGATGCTGGCGCTGGGATTACGTTCATCAGCTGCGATGTCCGTGAGTCATACGCAGAGCACCAAAACAAACGGCCGATCGCACCGGGAATTGATGCACCCCGTCAGTGGTTGCTTCACTTGATATCCCAACGACTGTATGGAGAGCAAGAGAGATAGAACAGCGGACGAACGGATCTAAATATAAATAAACTCTGACGCTGTTTAAACCCGAATAGGGGTAGCAGACATATAGGATGATCCATTTAATTGGTAGTGTCGCGTGACAACCGAAACCTTAAACTCGCTCGTTGTCCTTTTAAATGCAATTGAGAAGCCGGGAAGCCTACAATGTTGTACGTTTAACTATTTATTGTCCTATGTAAGAGAGTTCCAGATTCTCTTAAATCTATCATCATCGTGGAGAAGCTTGACCTTTCATCGCAAATGTCATTATTACACACATTTAAACTAATTCGACTGTATCTTCGATAAATAAATCTGCCAACGAATGTGTAAACTCCTTCACACTCTGTCGTTCCTCTTGATAATTCAAGGCCACAAATTGTAAGTAGAAACCATGTTCTCTCCATATTTTACTTCCCTTGGGACCACCACCACTTGTTGCCATGTTCGACCCTATTAATCAGGCCGGGAATTTGATCTAATTCCGGCAGACGCAATCTGAACTCCATATGTTAGTAGTCGCCCACCCGAGGGTGGATGGGAAACTATGAGAAAATCATACTAAAAATATGCTACCAGACCTGACGGCCTGTACGCTTTAGTCAATGGCACAAACAACGAGCGAAAGATGTTTGTCTTTTAACCCTTTGATCGTAGGAACTTCAACAGGGATCAGCAGAGTTATTGGAATGGTGACGAAATATAGAAACAGATTCACTTGTTAGAGAAACTAAGGAAGAAAATCTGGAAGTAGGATCCATTTAGTGTTCGAATCTTTTATACATCTTATATTGATTGCAACAGACCTATGAGCTCCGGAACATCGTTTACATTATTGTAAAACATTGTTTGGATAGAAATTTTAATGTTCAAAGAAGAGTATTGTAAAAGACTTCTTATTATGTGCTACTGAAATTCTGTCTTCCAAACTGCAAAAAAAAAAACATATGCGTAACATAGACACCATATGAGACTCATCTACGAGATCGATCGTCTAGTATACGCAATGCCGTTTCTCCGCTCCACCTTTCAAACAACAGCATCAGGCGTTTCGAAAAAAAAAACACATGAGGGAACTTAGTATTGGAGAAAACATCCAACCCAATGGCATACGTTGGCGCGGCCGGGCATGTACTCGCCTGGCTGTCGCTCGCTTTGGGAAACATGGTATGTTCGTCGTCGTCGTCTTCGTCTCGATTCGATTAGCGTGCGGGTTGAAGGAAGCAGACACTGGGGCAATAAGGGACCGGAGCTGGTACCGGCGGCTCAGTGGCCAGTCGCGACATACCGACCCGGCATTCGGACGGTCTCACAGCAGTCCCGTGCACAGACAATGCATCTCTGCGCAGACGCCATCATCGAAATGAAGCTGCTGTGATGCCATTTCCATACATTTTTTTTTGCTTGTCAAATGCTCTGGAGCTGTAACGGCCAGCTTAGAAATAGTAGCTGCCATAGCATTGATTGCAGCTTTTATTGTGCAGCATAATAATGCGTTAGAATATGGGAAACTGATAATGGAATTGCGTCTGCAGCAGTACAACTTGAGAAGAAACAAAGTCGTAATAAAGATTCATGTACCTCCATTATTGCTGTTTTCCTTGTTGGCCTCCTTATCTTTGAGAATGTGTGCCGCAAGCTTACCTGTAATGAAAGATAATGGAAAAGATCGTTAGTGATTTGTATTCTAGATTTAACAAGGGGATGTATAATCTTAGAAACACGTCTAAATTTGTTGTTAAATTGTTTGAGTAAAATCATTAGAAAGAGAAATCTACATAACAAACAGTATCAGTAAAGTAAGTACATAAGTAAACTATCGAACCCCACATTATGACCCAGATTTTCTACAAGCCGCAAAACTATTTTTCGCCAAAAACTGCCAACTAGCACACCTCATTTAGGGCAATCGATCCGAACGAAAAGACCTACATTACAAGCAAGAAACAGTTTCGATCGACAGGCCGAAACCTTCACTACCCCATTGTATCGGGTTCATTATGCTGTATTGTTCCCTTCCTTACACGCTTTTTCTTTAATCAAAACGCCGCCAATACGTCTCGGTGGCATTTGGTTCACAGCGTTCTGATGTGATGTGGCTTGTGGTAAATTGGGATAAATGACGTGTAACGTGCGAAATTTTATTAGGGACTTTCCAACATGACCTACAGTCTTCTTTCTTTTACGCCATTGGATATTTGAGGCAGCTGTCGAGTGCAAAGAACACATGAGCTGCTCACGAAATACAACAAAGCTTTTGCTTTTGCTGTATCCAATCACGCATGCAAGAGTAATTAATTTTTATGCAATGAGACGCATAATTTGGATTTTGGAACGCCACATACGCTACAATCTCCATGTGCATTTCAGGCATTGCACGATCGTGAAAATCCCAGCATTTTAACCCGAAAAAGCTCGGTGTACGTAATCCACACATGTAGCCTTTAATTTGTTCACTTCGGTTCAATTTAATCACACACAGAAAAGTAATGACTATTAACCAACCAAACCTTCTCCGGAAAGCGAAATTGAATAAAAACCCTTTTGCTACATGAAGTCTCACACCGAAGATGCACCACTATCGTGCTCAATGCATCAGCAAATAAAGCAACGAGACTTCTTTTTTTCTCTCTCCTTCCCTTATACCTACTTTTCGCAAGATTTCGTTTGGCTTTCTTCCACGGAATGAGATAGATTAATGAATTCATTACGGCGACGAGACTGACTGACGTTCTTCAATCGTGTAATGCACGCAGACCACTGCAGGCGAATTCAGTATTTCCTTCGCTTTTTTTTTTCTTCAGTGTCTACGCCACCCTGCGTCAAAAAGATCACAATCTTTCCTGTGGCTGGAGCCGTGGGTGAGAGTATCAAACGGGCGTCAGGTCTTGTCGCACTTTCGATGTTGGACGGAACAAGTCACACAGAACACCAGTGGTGAATGATGCGCTTTATGCTTGCCGCCGCCGGTTTTGTTGCACCAATAAAACGATTCACTTGTTCTGCACCAGCACTGGAAACACAGAAAATACACACACAACTTTGCTGGGTACAGTTTTTTTTTTGCAAAAGTTGCCGCTAACTGCAAAAAGAAAGTTTTATAGCAAGGCTAGCGAGTTCTTCAATAGTTTTATGATTGAGTAGTTTACAAACTGAGTTTTACAGACTAGAAGCCTACTCTGATCCGACAAGAAACTGGTGCACCGAAATCGATTCGCTATTTTCATTGAATCAGCTGAGCTGAAGCTGGTGGGGCGCACTATCAGGAATGAGAAATCACGTGCACTGTTTGCACACACCGACAGGATAAGGATATCCTTTCTTTGGATTCACTACATTAAGATATTCCTACGAAATAGTTTTCAGTTCAAACTTCACAGCTCACAAGTGCACGTCGAAAACCAGCAAACGGTCTACATTTGCGAAATAAAACACAGCACACTACGGAAAAAGGACACCACGTAGGATTTTGACAGAAATGACATCCGCATCGGCAGTAGGCAGTAGAACAACATCACTCACACACAAGCAGATCACCGTAAACCGCTCT
>KZ062006.1:16855-55712 GCA_002091835.1 Anopheles maculatus
GTAGGGTGAAACAGCACAAACTGCCACTCCACCGTGGACCGAAGGAACCCTTCACTTTCCGTGGAAATTCGGCACGGTGAAAGGCGTATGTGCGAGCTGGTGGAATGGCAACACAAAAGGTGAAAATGCTACGGGAAAAGTGTGCGCGCGCACACACACACACACACACACCATTATTGTGCTGCGAGAGCCGACTGCAAACCGAAAGCAAGCGGCATGAAAAACGTGGAAAACAGAGCAAACGGTTCCTGCTACTGCTCTCGTACGAAGGACACGAACTGAATCCCCTTCTGTGTGTCTCGATGGAAAACCGTGCGATGAGTCATCAGCAATCGTCCCCTTACGATATAATACTCCCCAGCCAGATTTTCCGCTCGCAGTGGATGTGGAGATGTTTTTTCTCCGTGTTTTGATGTTTCGGAAATAAATTCGGTACGGTGGAAAATGGTCGGGCTAGCAATGAATGAGAAAATTGCGACAACTTGTCGCTTGCACAGGGTGTTTCGCCGAACAGTAGGAGAATTATATCAATAGGGAATTTGCTTGTAGTTCGTATTATGGTAATAGATTACTATTTTCAAGACAATGACGCGAAGAATTAGATTTTTGCAAACATTTTTATCTCGTTGTTCACGGGAACAAGTCAAGGTAAGGCCACAACACCCAACAGACCGATCGACAAACCGCTCGCATTGCATACAAAATATGCCGGCATTAGATTACACCCCGCGTAAATCTGATGTGGCAAGGTCTTTTCCGACAAATCTCAGCGACCACGTCACCTTTACTAACGTGTGCTGTATTCGTGTGTAGGAGACATAGCTGGTGATGCCCTAACGCCGACCGGAGTACCTGACAAGGTTGATAAAAATGTGTTCCGGTTGTCTGCTGATGATGTGCTACTTCTATCTACTCAACTGAGGATTGTTTTGGCAAGGAACTTTGAGTAAATATTCAGAGGTAAGCTTGTGCCCTAATGATATTTCCTAGAGCCGTTCCCCGAATTTACACGCTAAAGAATTATTTTAAAAACACTTCGAATCCTCAAGGCCCCAACGCAGAAGCCAAGCGGAGATATCTTGCTTTTAATGTCCATATACGAGGATCCGTAATGGAGTTTTTCTTCACTACAACCTGAGGTCTTGGCCTGCTGTTGCTAGCTCTCTGTGACTTAGTTTTTACCCGTAGCTGGATAGTCAGTCCTGCGTACGGTGAGACGATCCGCCGAGATTCGAATTCCGGTCCTACCGTGTGAAGACCGGCGCCGCTATCGTATACACCACTGGGCCGCCCCAACACATGGACATGGAGTTCGGGACCGCTAAATACCCGTAGGCCCCAGTACTTGACAATGGGCTGCTTGTGGGTTAAACGATACGCACGCTTCCGTAACAATCGAATCCGTTCAAAATCACAACACATAGCTACCAACTCCCAACTAGCAGTCGGCAAACAAACATTATGAATGCAAACAAAATTCTCAATTCCCATAATTTCCATTTTTGCAACGATTGTTTGCCCAACAAATCACCGAAATGAAATCGAAACGGTTCAGAACGCACCGAAAGCGATGCACCAGCGGGAAGCACTAGTGGTGGTTCAATTCGTGCAATGGCCGACTGGTGGCTATAGCTATTAGCATTGGCTACATCGAGGGCCTAATAGAGCGTAAAATACCAACATAAGTGGTACGCGCGCTCGGTGGGTGGTGCTCGATTGCTTGGACGATGCCGCCAATGAACTACAATTAATCGAGTTTCCGTGGGGAATAATTAATTTATCGAGGTCGGGCTGTGGTCAGGGAGATCGCGTAATTTTGCAATTTTGCGATTTCAATACTGGACGAACGAACAGTGCCTGAAACGAACGCATGTAGGGTGTCTAAAGTTTCAAACAAAGTTGCAACGGGGAAGCATTCTTAAAGGCTTGGCTTAAAGGCTAAACGTAACTTAAAGTATTTTGGCAATTCCAATCTATAAAGATTGCTGGAATTTGTAAAGCAAAGTAGTAAATTCAATGTACAGAAAACGTTGTACATAAAATTTTTCACATTTATGTCATTAAAATCCCAACTCAGGCATTCTGCTTCGTTTCCTTCTTGGGCCATTTAATGATCACATCAAGAAGTACCACCGATTGAGTGTGACAGCCAACGTACAGCTGTAATCGTGTCTTGAATGACTCTTTCTCGACAAAATTACGCTCGTTGAATTTGGTTTTAACGATCGCCGACTATTCTTATGGCAACTTCTCCGTTCCCCGTGGGCAAGAGTGTATTTATCGATTCACAACGGGGAAACGTCAATTGAAACGTCCCCAATGACAGTTGTCCCTCTTCAAGCTCAATTGCTTGCCGAAACTGTGCGGCACAAGATGCGTTGACCTCGGCCTCAATCTCCCCCAGGGACTTGTTGATAATGACCAACTTCCAAACTTCGCAAAGGAAATAATTACGGGCAACGAACAATCACAAGAATGCACAACCAAGCGGGTCTTCGTTGCACGGAACGGCTCTTATCATTACCTTTTATTTTCTTCGGAACCTTCAGTGAACTCCAGAGGTGCGTCGATGGTGGTGACGCTGGTTTCGGCACCACCAGATACCTATCCTGTTCCTGGCGGCAGAGGTCAAAGTCACTGCCACCGGTCGTCGATGATTTGAGCTTGTTCAAGCGGTTCTGCTGCTCACAGAAACGATTACTACGCTTGAGCTCCTCCTCCATCAGTGCATCCTGCAACCGTGTCCTGGTCAGATCTGCGGCACGATGGCCATGCCCGTTCTTCACGCCGAGCTCGTTGTGTCCAACGAGTTCCGTGCGGGTGGTTGGTATCGTGGTGAGCTGGTGGTGCTGCAATTTGCCCGCACCCGGCTTTTTGCTGCCGCCGGTCACTAGCCGTCCCATCGTGTCGACTCTTAGCATGTGCTCAAGGTAGAGCGCTTCCTTAGCGGTACACATGGTACTCCAGACACGTCGTTACCATCGACACTTGCAGTTGCACAACTTGCAGCATAATTCGTTACCGACACAGTTGCCTTACACGGTTGGCGGACGGCCTCTTGTTCAACGCACACCTAACAGCACGTTTTGGAGCTGTGCTCTGGAATATTATTGCACCGAACTATCGAACAGAATCACACAAACACACACACACAGTGCGTTCCACAGGCACCTTTCGGACGTTCGTTTCTGTGGCACAGACGATCCAGAAAAATGGACCGACCCACTAAAATCACCACCACCAATCAATCAAGTGGGTCGACGAGACAGAGCACTTCCACAAACTGTATCGACCCGTACCGTCAGAAATTCGGGACACTCAACTCTCACGCGCATCATATGCACACGCGCGCGCGAACTGGATCTCGGAAACTCTACCCAATTTTGCACCTATATTCGAAGCTTCCGTAAAAACTAACCTGCACCAATCACCCAGGCCCAGATCTGTGCGTGCGTCGAGTTTCACGCAAACCCACAAACCAACGATACGCGCGCACAACCGTTCGTTTCGGCAAGGTGATGAAAACTAAGGCTCAGCTTTCTTGGGCACCTGTTTCACCCCTTCTGCTATTTTTTCTCCCCCATTCGCGGCTCACTCTCTTTGGAGCTTCGGAGCGTTGCACCGTATTTTTTCCCAAACGATTTCGGTATACTGTTCGTCGAGACCGGTGGATATTCAATGGCTAGAGCAAGCGACGCATCTTTAGCGCCAGTAACAGAGCAACTGAGCGTACGGTGTGCGTGCGTAGGAACTGCGACTACGCGCATACGACTGCGAGATTATGCGCGTACTCTGCGTTGGGAGAGAGAAACACCCAGCAAGCTAGTTGGGAGAGTCTTAGATTGTGGTGTCTCTTGAAGAAAATTTTCTTGCTCCCATCGGCATGTTTACTGTTGGGCACGTGCGTCGGAAGCATGATGTGCACATTCAGGTTTAAGTTCCTTTGCGTACGTAGAGTTGGTCTGATATAGTAGAGTTTGATATTTTAGTTGTATGCATAGTCTTCAAGAGTTATTTTTGATGTTTTTAGTAGGATTAGTATCTATAAAACTTCAGGACTTACAGAATCCAGTTCTTAGGAAGTTTAGGAATAATACAAAATTAAATTCACAAGATATCCCTAACGAACAAGTAATCTTCGAATCATTTCGGAACTCTGACTAACACTTCATATATCCAACCCTTAAGAGCTAGCTAACTCATACCGAATTTGCTGTCATTGTGCATTGTTTAGAAATCATCGGCTAAGCCCAACGCTGGATCGAAATTTGCAAACATAATTAGAGCAAACAAAATTATTCACTCATGACCTCGTCCGGTCCGCCAGTCGGTCGCACATTTTCGTACCGTTGATTAGCATTATTATCTTTTTGGGAAATCACACCCAAAAAAGAAAGAATACCTAAAAAAACAACGCAAAATCACACCAAACTAATCAAACCCGATTTCCAAATAATGATTTGGACCGCTGGGCCAACAACGATTTCCTACGCGAGCAAATATCGGTTATCTGTTGTTTTGGGAAATCTGTCAGATCAGTGCCCTAGTCTCGCATTAAACATTGGCCGGGTTGCGATGAAAAGCACCGTGCGCGTTTGTTTTTCTCCCCAACACTAAAGCGTAGCCATTTGCAAAGCGGCGCACAAATTACTAGCGACCGATCAAATCGACCCGCAGATGATGATGATGATGATCACGATAATGATCATGTTGCACACATTTCTCCACATTCGATTTCAAGAGCAGACACAATACAGTGCCATACGCCACACGTCAGCCACCGTGTCGTGGACGTCAAATGTGATGATGATTTATCTTTTCTTTGCCTAAACGGCACGCACCAGAAGCATTTCTTTAAAGCGCCGCACCTTTCGAGACTCTCAACTTCGAGAAAAAGACACACCAAACACACACACACTCACACCGGCATCAGCCAAATCGAATGCATTGCAAAGGTTTCATTCGATTAAACGAAACTTTGAACGCCGGAAAGCGCTGTTAATTCGATCTCGGCCGTGGCCCGCGCGAACCGAGTCCATAATTTCGTTATTAATCTTCACATTCACATCAATAGCCAGCGCCTTTTAAAAGAAAATCCACAATTTCAACGAAAAAAAAAACAGTAAATAACAACAGATTTATCTTTTGGCGTCCTTCGAAAAAACAAAACGCGCTTAAGAGATCGCCGGATAAAGCTGGTAAAAGCGCTAACAAATCGGTGGAAAAAGCTGAGCACATTTTCACTGCTCGAAGGGAGCAACCACCGAAAAAAAAAACACACACACAAATCGAAACATTCCATTACGAAAACGAAATCGAAAATCTACACAATCTCTGAAGTGATCTTCGTGTTAAATCCATCGCACCGAACCGCTGAGCTTGAAACGCAAAAACGCACGTAGGGCGTGTGCGCGCTCATCACACGAAGGTTTCAGGCTAAGCGATCTCCTCGAGGATTGTTACGAAGATGGGCGATACTGGGCTAGGCGAAAGTTGGGAAAACGGTGTTGGACCTTGCGGTGGAAAAGTAAAACCCAACTCCTCTCGCCCTGGGCGTACCCGGCAGAGTGTACAAGTGCAGATAAATGCAATGATAAAGCGCATTAAATCATTGTTTCTGCCGCTCCCAGCTTGGACCATGGGTTTATTTTTCTTTGCCTGGCTCTATGACTTGCGGAGAAATCGAAACCCAGGGTGCAACGTAGACGCAACGTTTGTAATTGTTTCATTTTAGCCAAGTGCGAATGAATATTTATGCTGGCTGGAAAACTGGTGTCGTAATAGGGTGAGCATTTGCGGTGGAATGTCACCGTGGTACGGTCAGTGTTTGGGGACCGTGTGTTCTCTTCATTGTGCAGCTTTGTGTGCTGGTAGTTATAACTTTAAATCATTTTTATTGAGTCACTATGCTCGTTATACTCGAAATAAAGCTATTATAATCTAAGTCTAGGAGCTCCATTTGGGTGAGAAGTAAAGCCCGTGCTGTAAGGCATTTCAACACAAGATTTTGTGATGCGAAATTGAAGGAACTACAAAACCTCCAACTTCAACTTGGCGCGAATGAACTTGCAAAAAAAACGACACACACTCTCCTTACACGCAAACACACACCGACGAACGTACGTACTTCGACCACCGTCAGATGGCCACGTGCATGGAAAAAGTAGTAAAACCCGACACCTACACCGCACGATACGCGAGACAATAAACAGCTCCAAAGTTGCGCTCCAGAGTGCGCTGCTCCAAAGAAAGGCCGGCATCTCGCCGACACGCTGCGCGCGGTAGGTTTCAAAACGGTCAAACGACTCTGTTAGCTGCTCGTTTGCACCAATCAGGTGTTGAAGGTTTGCCGGCATCGACGCATACGAGCCTCCCAGACACAGCAGATCCATTTTTGTGATTGGCACGACTCGACGACGTCCAGACGCGAAAGGGCGATCTTTGTTTAAATATTTACATTTTCACTCCTTTCGGTGTGAGCTGCCGACTTAGCTGCTACTTAGTCGGGAGGCACGATACTTTGGAGGGTTTTGTTTCGCGAAACTTAAACTTTCAATTTCCGTCATAAACTATGTGCTAGCATTCCCTCGGTTTTTAAAAGCAAAATATTCCAGTAAAGAGTAGACACCGATATACGTCCTCAGCGCGCTGGCAATTGTTTGGAGAAATGGATTTGTTTTCGCAGTGTTTTTACCCATAAATAATAATGCTACCCGTGTTTTATTTTACTTTGAACGGTGTAACATTTCAACAAAAACATTAAACCCACTGTAAACACACCTTCCAGCCTATTGAATATCGTGCCATCAACGAGGACACCCGAAGTAAATGAACTAGCGGTAATAGAGGCTTCAGAAAACATAATAAACCTTACAACGTTCGTCAAACACTGGTCAGAGGAAAGTAAAAGCAACCAAACCAAAGCCATAAAAATCAAAGTTCGCATGTTCGATACATACCGCTCAAAAAGGAGCCTATCCAAACACACACGCCTGCACGTGCTCGCGATTTTTCTTCAAGTGAAGCGCCCAACTAGGCAAAGTGCTGATTTTGTTTGCCTGCCTACTTGAACGGTCGCGTGTTTTGCTTAATGGAAACATTTACTTATTTTCCACCGGGCAAAACGTCGCACTGTGTGACGAGCCGGAAAAAGGAAATAAAAATGAAAAACTCCAAGAAGAGACGAATGAATCGGCTCTTGCTCTGACGCAGACTTGATTGACTACTGTTGTGTTGCCGGTCTCTGGAGCTAACCGGTGTTGGAAAGATATTTCCGATTTCATAGCATTCTTGTGATTTGTGGTTTCCGGTTTAGGGAATCCGAGAACGCGGCTACGAGTGTAAACATCAACTAATCTTGCTTTTCTAAGGAACTTTCCAAGAACATCTTAAAAGAGTGTATTAACTTAAAAATATGTGTTATGCGAAAATAGTAAAGATCGCACGTCACGTTTTCAAACAATCGTTCAAAAATACCCAAGGTAACAAGATAAAGTTTAATTTAAGTTTGAATAATGACGTGTTTAATAGGTTTGGAATCGATATGATATAGTAGTTATTAATATTTATAAATATATCTTGTTGAGATTTTGGTAGTCCAGATCCTCTGTACGGAGTCCTAATTAAGTTCAACGAATAGAAATCTGAAATATCTAGCTCTAGACATCTTAAATGTTCTAAATCTAACAAATATATTGAAACACAGTTATTGAAAAAAAACATCTCCAAAATCCATATTTATCACTATCACTCTATATAAAATAAAACATTAAAAACATAATACCCTCATAATATATATTCCGACCATGAGTTCTTAGAAATTAAGAGATGTCATAATCACTTTTTATTTTTTGCAACGCTCGGCAATAACTCTACTATTTTGACAAATTTACCTACAGTTTTTCTAGCTGGATTTCATGCACTAACAATTACCTCCACATAATGCTACGGGAGAAGCCTAATATGGAATTTAATATCGATATGGCCGTTTGCCGACAGATCGCCATCGTTTCCTCAACAATCTTGGACCACACAATTCGGAACACTAAAGTAAAATTTTAACTGTGCCATACTCTACTGTCTGATTCAATTGTATAGCTATGAATAATCAAAGCCATAGACGGTTAGCCATTAGGCGAGGCATACTAAACCTGATAAAGATTGTCGAACTAAATATTATTTTCTTACGTGTTTGCTCCAATATTTGTGAATTTTAATGTTTGATTCAAACAAATTGTTTATATTTGCATACGCATCATCAATAGCCAAAAACCGTCCTCTGAATATCAAACTAATGGAAACGAAAAAAGCTAATAAACCCTCTCAAGGCATACCTATATCTGAAGCATTAATTGCAGTGAAAGTACAAAATCGGATCTTCTACATGATCCCGTCAAAGGTAAGGGGGAAAAAATCGTGACGCTTCTGCTTCCAACGTTCCGGCCCAATTTGCTAACGCAAACTTCGTTCCAAACTTCGGAAGTTTGTTGTTTCTGCTTTGCTTCTAGTTTTTTGTCTGTTTTCAGTATTCTCTTTCATCGTTTAACGTCGACTACCGCTACAAATACTATTATTTTTTATGGTTCGATTAATTAAAAATACGTAACGTTTTCTTAGTTTTTCTTTGTGTTTTGGTTTCTCCCTTTTCTTTCTGTCTTTCCTTTTTGGCACAATCAACGTGCGATAAGTGCGAAGGAACAGCGGGCTCCACAACAACGTTGCCCACCACACCATAGACGAAACCTACAGCTCCAGAGAAGCGAGAGCCACTTTCTTCCGTCTTAGAAACCGATGACTTCCGTAAAGAAGAGGAAAAGCCACAGCACAAAGCAGCGGGTCCTAAACATTTATTGCAATCAGGCGTAACGATGACACAGCGCCGCAGAAGTGGACGAGTACGCAACTTAAAAGAGGCATTATAAAAACGGAGCATTACTTAAAGCGGCGAGACGCGAAGCATTTGCAAGTCCCGCACTTTGCAATTAAAATCCTACAGTACCACAAGCTACGGGGTGCTACGGTTGTGTCTCCGGCGTGTTTGTACAATCAGTGTCCACATTCCGCGCACTGGTCAATTAGGTAACTGACATGTTTGGAGGCTCCGTCTTTCTTGCTAACGGATCTGCTGCCCATCCACCAAAGATGGAAGCTTGCGTTACGTAAAGCGACGACACATCAGCGGAAGCAACCGAAACCGGCAATCAATCGCGCTGTCCTCAAGATACTTTAGCGCAGTGAAGAAAATGCTTCACTTGAAACTATTTCATGTGTTTTCCCCGATCGGTACGCATACGAATGGCACGCGTCATTTGTCGCCATTTTAGTTTTCACTTTCCACTTCAGCTCGACCGGGAAGCTGATTTCGCATTTCGAACAAGCAACAGGTACCATCGGTCATTCGATCACCATTTCAAGATCATGATCATGGTGGTTGCTGAGTGCGAAGCCCTTTCGCCACCTTCACTGATCGATCGCGCTGGAATCTGTTTAATCGCACCATTTTAATGGATTAACACACCGGACTGAGGCGCGTGAGAGCGTTGGGCATGAAGCATACATATGCGTGCGTTGTACAGCAGTGAAGAAGTAACGAACGAAAAAAATATATAGAAGAACAGCTTCATTCACAAGTTGGCCAAAGGAACGTTGTTTATGTTGCGAACGATACACGGGAATGTCGATAAATGCGGTTGTAACACGAGGGCAAACTCCTGCAGTGTGGAGCGGCGTTGTTACAATAAGCATCGATCGATCGGAGTCGGAGCAATTATTGTGTGCTCGAAAGTGTGTTATTGCGGTAAGCAAAAAGTCATTCCGTGTTGAGTGGGGGAGACCAAATGTGTAATTTTGGTTGCAGTTAATTTCTGTTTAATTGAGCGATTATTTACAGAGACGTATGCCGACGATTCATGCATCAGTCGGACATTTATTTCGCCACAAACATTTTTGTGGTTTTGAAGGATAAATCAATAGTTTGGTTTTATCTAAAACTTTAACCATCGATTGTTGATGGAAGCCAATGAATTCGTTTTACATTTCGGTGTATAAATGAGGTCAGAAAATAACTATACATGTCAAGAATTTTAGGACACAAAATCTCTTGGAATAACAAGGATTATTACATGCAATACGACTAGGCCGTATCGTAATGAATAAAAAACCTGAAGTGCTTAACTCAATTTTGGGAGCTTTTAATTTTAAGAATGCAATCATTAGGGTTCTTCTTTATAAAGGACTTCTAACGGTTTTAGGCCTTCAATCGTTTTTAGTTTAATTTAGTTTGATTTCTTGCATGACTGGCTTTTGTTAAGTCAGGTTACATGTAAATCTTCAGCTAATTTTTTCCCAACGCAATAAGTAGGACGCAGTTGATTTAGTTTTACAAGGTTACGATCCAAATGATGGAACTATTACATCACCCAGTGGACCCAATATATAGGTGAATATTGCAAGCTCCTTGTGGAACTTTATAATCATATAGTGGAATCTAGCATTCTTCTTCTTCCTTGGCACTACAACCTCTGTAGGTCTTGGCCTGCTATTGCTAGCTCTCTATGACTTAGTTTTACCCGTAGCTGGATAGTCAGTCCTGCGTACGGGGAGGCGGTCCGCCGGGATTCGAACCCCGGTCCTGCCGTGTAAAGACCCGCGCCGTTATCGTATATACCACCGGGCCACCGGGCCGAACGGAATCTAGCATTCAGTTAGGGGATATTTGCAACTCAGTTGTTGAACATTGCAATCAGCTGTGAAGATTCTGCGGGGAGTATGGTCCTCTCCTGTAAGACTAGCAACATCACCTACGTTTGAACGGATCTTGAACATTGGTTGAAAATATTGTTTAAATCAGTACTATTTTAAAATACAACTGATTGAGATTCTACTGCTGTGTTAGAAACTTCTCCTCTCTGAATGCAAGATTCCATTATATGATTGCAAAGTTCCACAACGGGCATACAATATTCCACTTGCAAGATTAATTATTTAGATTAAGTCTAGATATTAAACAATACTATCTACGACATCAACAATAAAAAATATAAACATATTTTATAGATTGAGAACATTCAGAATATAAAAGTAATTGTAACCCTAAAAGTTGAACACGGTATGTTATAAAATCAAACTATATATCTCATACCCTAAAGTTAAATTTGATCATAAGACAAAACATCTTAGCATCCAACTTTCAACGTTATCCCCAAAGATTCTACAGCTCCAATTCTCCAAGCTCAGATCCCACTGACATTAAAAAAATAACTCCTTTGCAAGCTAAAATCAATTAATCTCATCGGCTCGTTTGCGTCAGTCAAGTCCAATGCTACCACAGGTAAGGCAAATGCTGGCCCAAGTAACCAAAGCAAACCGATCGATTTCGCGGATGTTGTCGATCGCATTAAACTCGCGCGCATTGGGATGAAATTACCTTTTGCCCAATGTATTTACCAAACCGGTAAGCTATAATACGCTTATCTACGCACGAAACCGTATAACACGGCTACGCTTTTCCATCCATCAATCCCGCCGGGCCGGTGCAGATTCGGGTGGAGATTTTTCCGATGGGAAATCTTCCTCCTCCTTCTCTTACTTTGACACCGTATAACCGTTTGGCTTCGATGTTTTGTGGCACACACCCGCCTTTCCTCGGTTTTCCGCCTTGTTCTGTCCACAATTTCCGAGCAACTCGCGCACGATGCGGAAAGTATTTTCCGCGCGAATATCTGGGTCGTACATTGTGCTGCTAATGCGGTCGACAGCAACAACAACGACGACGACCATACCACCGGAGCGAGCGAAGCTGCGAGAGAATCGAGCCTGAAGTTTCTGTGTTTGACCCATTTCCCCATTGAAGCTGGTGGAAAATCAGGCAATTCGCTGCCTACCTCTAGCTCCGAATCCGTACGAGTTTAGGCTGCTTAGGCTTACGGCGCTACGAGGTATCTATCTTACGCTTCCACACACCGACAGTCTCGATTACTTCATTAAGACGAAGTACAGTGATAATGGTAATTACATAGAATTACCGGGATGGTTACTGTTTAATTACATACCAGCATACGAACCACTCCTAGACGCTTTAATTCCAGCTAATTCAGCAGCCGGCCAAGCTAATGCTAAACGAAGACAAACTGGCCTATCGTTCCCTCTTTTTCGCTCTGTATCTCTCTCTCTCTCTCTCCCCTGCTTTCTGTTGCACCTGTATCCTGGTTTGCTAATTGTCTTCAAAGCATCTGATTGCATTTTTTCCCGTGCGTGACGCATTTTACCACAACAAGCATTTTCTTGTCAGCGTTCCTTTTCGCTACGCTGTTCCGTGCGTATTCGTTGGGAACGCAAATTCCTGTGCAGACAATTCACTTCCAGCGTTTCGACGCTTACGCTTTCTCACGTTTTAGTTTTGAATGTGGAAAATAGGTAAATTTATTAGTTAAAATATTTTATAATCACACTCCGAATGTACATGACATTTGGTAGCAATGATAAACATAACATTTACAAATTTCATTTAGTATTTTAAATTATTTTAAATGTTATTTTATTAATTCATAGCTCCTCAAGAGATATGTTTCACAATAATGTCCGCATTATAATAAATTAATTTTTCTCTTGCGAAGAAAAAACAATCCAAGCTTTCCCATTCCTTTTCATTATTCTCACACTCTACCTTTCGATTGCCACCTGACATGTTTGCTGCACATTCATCCAGCGCCCGGCAGCGAGACAGTCGAGGCACATTTGTGCACATCAAATTTGCATAAATCAACCACGCACAAACAAATAGCACACCAGACGTATGGGCGCCCTTCCCAAGCGTGTAGACTTTTTTTGCGGATGATGAATAAAAAGGTCTCATTAGCAATCGGTTTGTGCAGAAGAAGCAAAACGCACCGATTTGCATTTACTTCCGATCGGTGGAGAAGGTGTACTACACACCCTTTTGCCATACGAAACCTTCGCTTCACTCTACAAGCATTGGTGGCATTGGGAACTTCAACTTCAGCACCGGGTGGATAAAAAAGCAGGATAGAAAAAAAAACAAGAATAAATAAATACTAAGTAAATGGTAAGTAGTGTGCTTCCTTCCGGCTTAGTAGAATATGGAAAGAAAATGAAAAAAAAACGCACCTAAATGAATGGCTATATCCAACTAACTGATCTGTAAACACACACGCACACCTTAAAATAGGGCTCAATAACTATTGCTCCACGATATGTGAGCCGACGGTTTTGCTGTTTCCCTTTTTAAATACTTCCAGTTAACTCACTTTCAACGGCTGCCTTACTAATGAGACAGTTCGCCAGCACTGTTCTGTTTTTCGTGATAGTTAATTTTGCACTCCCAGCAGCATAGCAATGCTGCACTCGTATAAGCACTCGGTGTATGCGTTAAATTATTTAATTAGACATTACATTCGGCACGCATTTCCGCACCACCGTTTACCCACTCCGGTGGCCACCGGTGGTAAATGTTTCAAATGATTTAAGCTCATTCTCTTGTTTGCTGCTCCACTGCACAAGCCACTTGCAGGGTGCGCAAGGGTGGTTTGACCGAGAGTAAATGAAGCTTAAAGATGAGATTGTACAAAAAAACACAACCCACTTTTCTGCAAGCTGTTCGCTGGTAATATGATTTGAAGAATTTCGTACAGTCTTTCACCTAAATACTCTCTTTGTTGACAAATGAGCAACACAAAATGAGTAGAAGACAAATAAAGCAATGAAAATTGTGTTTGTTGAGTGAAAGCTTTCACCGAAAAATAGAGTTATTAATAATCAGTCTTCTCTATTTCATATAAATCTCATAAAATCTAGAAGCTACGAGCTCCAAAACACGCATGAATCACATAAACACATCAAACCCGTCAACTCATCAAAGTAACTGACTGACTGGAACAGCAGCCACATCCGCAAAGGATGTTTAAATATTTCCACCAATAATTAAATTCAATAAATGCCGACAGCCTGCAGCTGGTGCACGCAATGATGCACCAACCGTTTTCACTCGAACCAAACGATCCATGATGAGTGGCTCGCAAAAAACAACAAAAAATGGCAACATCCAAGCAAGCAATAACAAACAAACAAAAAAACCCCCCGAACCGTCTTAAAACAAAATTCGCTTCACTCTCTCCGCCGGCCGAACGTTGTCTTTCTTATTTTTATTCACAGCACCATAGACCGCCAGTGCGTCAATAATATGGCTATGAAAAACGGTGTTGGTGGTGTGTGAGATGCGAAATTCAAGTAACCGGGTAGGTCATGCAATTTTGGGTTCTTCCTTCCTTTTTATTTGCAACCATCTTTTGCCTGCTTACTTTCACAACTGCTCATCCACATCCACAACGGACACACATCTAACTCACAGCATTGCAGGTCAATCGAAGGGTGATTGTGCGCTTAAGCTCCATAAAGCGGTGGTTCCCAGGGCGCGTGATATTGGGTGGCAAAAACCGATTGTTTCACATAGGTAACGACGGAGAACCGAAACGGAGAGAGAGCACCACGGGAGATACAACAACAAAAAAAGCCTCTAATCATTAGTTTTGGGGAAGCTTTGCTTTCCGTTTGGAGATGTACAATTTCGTTTTCTATTTTACGACGCTGACCAAACCGGGTAATAATATTATGACACTGTTACACAACCACACCATTTTTTTCGTTCGTGGATGATAATGCGGTACGTCTCGGTACCGTTCGGTAAAAGTTAAAAGTTAACCGGAGCGATTATTGCATGCCGTTCCCAGTGATTATGAAGCAAGGAGGCTAACGATACTAGGAATTGTGCCTGCTTCGTCAACTATAATCTGATGTCCTGAACACATTCAGGGTTTTTTTGGAACTGTAACGTTTAACGACAAGATTGACATTGATTTGATTGATTGGAATATTACGAATATTGGTGGGACTGAGCAAGAAGAAAAGCTGTCTAATACTAAATATCCATTTTCGGCACAACACAAACTCAAATTTTAATGTAATCGATTTTTTCATCATACTATCGCAGTCATTGGTGGCAATACGGCGTCTAGCCGTCATAATGCAAATTTAAATAAAATAAATCAATATCGCAGGAAATAGAATAATATATAAACAATTCTTTTCCTTTAACAACGAAACGAACAAAACAATGAAACGTAACTATACGCTACACACTGTAAGCGGTGTGTATTTCGCATTGCATACATCGCGGCGCTTACATTCGCATCTGCATCAATCAAACTGCACTTACCTTTCAGCGGTGTCTTGGCAGGTAGCGTTCCGTTGGCCGTACCGTTCCGCTTCAGCAGCATATTGCGCTTCGACGGTGGTGATGCCTTCAGCTGCTCCGGAACAAGCGGAATCGAGGCATTTGTTATGTTGGGAGATATACGTTTCTCTGTGAATAGAGGAAACCAAAGAAGATGAAAACGATGAAACGTTAAACCAGGCGCATACAACTCGTAAGCCTTGACGTGTACAGCAAACACGAATAGAGAAGCTTTGTTGTGCAAATAGTGCTTTGAGAAATTTTAATTTATAAATTATTTTTTCTATTATTAGTTCTAGATAATATCGAAATGTTGAGCCACCTTCTATCAAACAGTCGAACAATCATCAGAGCAGTTAAATCGAAACAGGTTAAAGCGTTCCCAAGTGTTTGACAAAAATTTCGTTGGATTGTTTGCTAATTGCGAAACAACTTGGAACATTTTTGGATGAATAATGGTGCAAAAACTTTATGATTTTACTGCATAAAGCTATAAAGAGAGCAAAGAGTATTTTATCCACAAATAGTCCTGGTCAACGGATCTAATTCTATTTTATTTCTACACATCTTATATTTGTCTTCCTGGAATAGGTTACATGTTTGACGCCTCTGGCTTGAGGCGATTTTCTTCGTGCAATGCAAAGAGCATACATTCAGGCGCATACTTTGCTCGAAAAGAAACCACCACACGCTCTGTGCTTGCTCTGCTTGACGCGCGTTGCGCTTTCATTTTCCACACCGGATATAGCGGATTTCTGTTCAAATTGACTCGCCGTAGAATCTAAATTGTAATGTGAATACTACTTCATAAATCAGTGCTTCCAGCGTGCCGTTAAACGAATGGTATGGACGCAAAAACTATTACGTGAAATATCAACTAAAATTTATTTTACGTCAAACATTTCCGGAATAAAAATTTATGCTCTGCAATTTCCTCCTGCAGCACTAAACCATTGCAAATTTATATGGCGTAGTATGATTTGTACCATTCTCAGAGTATATACACTTTAAACTAAAGTCTCTTATTTCAATAAATGTATTTCCATGGTATGTACCAAACCCAAATATCGGAACCGGAGGCTATAGTGTGCTAACCAAACCATCCGGAACATCGGCGAAACCTGCATCAGATATGGGCTAAGATCAAATCTCGTTTTCATCTCCATCGAGCGCCAAATCACCATGCAGACCCAATTACGCTTTTCCTCTGGCGACTGTCCGGAACGGAACGTCCGTCGGTGATAGGCAGCAACAGACACACACAAACTATCGACCAGATACGACCGGCTTCTTCATCTGCAGGCCGGCATGGTTTACATTCCCGTAGAAGGAAAGCACAGTTACAGACTATTCAATTCCCGATAATGCAGTCTTCTCCAGTGTCATAAGAGAGATACACACGTCCGACTGATCTTCGAGCTATCCAAATCAGATAAACAAAAAGCGAAAAGTGCAGTAGTGTCTCCCTCCAACGAACGATTCGACTACAGCTCCAGAGTACAGACCCGCAAAAATTCGATTCGCAGTGTAACATCCCGGCGGGCGTAAAACAAACACTGGGAACATACGCTTCGTCCACACATCGAGCCAATTTCGCTCTGCTCCAGAAACCAACATGGAGTTGGGAAAATCAAATCATGAATAAATTACACACACCCCTTCAATACACCTGACATCTAGCATACTGTCCATTGACCAAGCGTGCAGCAGAGACATGTGTTTGTCCGGTGTGTGTGTGTTGATCCAATCCATCGGACACCGCTGGACGTCAGGTGGTCAGATACTAAACGGTCTCTTCCCTGACAGCTGGAAAAAAATCCCGACCAAGCTATACAACAACAAACAAGATGAAGTTCCTTTCCCTTCCGACCACGCTATCGCTCTTGAACTACGGTGATGGCCGCATGGACAGAGGAAGGCGAAACTGTTTCATTCACAGTTCCAGTGCACTGAACACATTCTCGCTGGGGCGATGGTGACGATTGGCCCCGATGGGACCTGTTTTTGCCATTAGCTCATCTCGGCTTCCATCCATTGAGGTATCGCGTATCAACCGTGCACCACGAGCACCGGAGGTTTGACTGAAGTCGGCGGTACATCAACGAAACTGAACAAGACACAAGCACGCGGCGTGTAAATAGCGATCTCTATAGCGGTGGAAGTGTTTCACATCGGCAATTATAACACGTTCGCTTCCGTTAACCACACGATCTTCAAATTGCTACTGAGCTGATTTCAGCAGACTCGTTATTATTTAGCTAAAAAGGAGAAAACAAGATACTTTGCCATACTTGATTTAGAGTATTTTGTTGTTAATTATTGCAGTATTTAACAACCTTTAACTTAAGGGAGGTACATCCATTCTAGAAGAAATAAATAAAATTAGTTTTTACTCCACAAAGATGTACACTAAACCCACAAAACTTGGTCGTACACTTAACCTCAATAAATATATAAAATCCCTTAATGTTGCTTTGAAAAGTGCATCACCAGCTAGCAACAAATCGCAAATGCATTTTTCATTCCACTGTGCATTGGGTCTTCTGATTCTTCTCGGACTATTCGCTTCCACTGTTCCTCTTTGCAAAACGGAAACAGACGCCAGCCATACACAATATGCGAACGGAAAACCCCACCGTGCTCATGGCAAGGGGTAAGAAATAGTTATGCAAGCCGGAGCGATATTCTTTTGCGATTTGCGACGCAATCCGATGCAATTCTTGCATTGTGCATTCTTCTGCTCATCGGCCCATCTTGCATTACCGTGTTCCATCAATTCCATGTTGTACGGATGGAAACGAAGATGTTCTACGTGTATCGTATCGTTATGTCTCCTTCACCTCGTAGCTCTTCACACAAACTCCATACAATAGCCGTTGGTTCTTTTACCTACACATCTCCAAGTCAACATGACTGCTCACTTGCCCCACACACACACACAAAGTGCATTTTCTCTGTTAGTATAAAAGAAATCTATCCGCCTTACGGGCGCGTCATGTTTTCCTATTTGGCCAAAGATACATCACCTAGCCCTGGTGCATGCGTTATGACAAGCTGAAAGCACCACCAGTGGCCAGTGCTCCATTTTATTCCCGCAACTACCGTATTACGGAAGCGCCAAGCCCAGGTTTGGTGCGATTGGAACTCTCGGATCTTGAAATGCACCAAGGCAAAGCATAGGGTCTCGTGGAGCGTGAAATGTACCAAGCTAACGACCAACTGACCGACCCACTGTGCTAACGGAATTGGCCATACACCATCCAGAACTCCAGACAACACAGAGCGCTGCCAGTGGACACGGCAAAGGGCTCACAATATTTCTTCTCGCTTTTGTCGTGCAGCTGAATGGGTGAAAAAATAAAACCGGAAAGCATAAAGTAATTCGCCCTGAGTTTAACCTCCTTCACCTCGTCGGTTTTGTTGTCTCGGCGATTCTACCGGCGTTCCAGAACGGCATGCCTGCCCGGGTACGGTTCCTACAGCGGGTGGTATTATTATTGCAACTTTCCCCAGCCCCAGCCGGCGTACACGTATCCTCGTGGTACAGAAAACCAGTTGGCCTTCGGTTGGCTGTAGGTCGAGCAGCAATGTGCCACACTGCCACACCGCACTATGCTATACCTCTTGGATGCCATTTTATTCCTCTTGGACCATCCAAGAGAATGGATGCAAATTTGCTTTTTAACCGGTCCCTCTGTTTACCCCTCATTTGGGACTTCCTCGACCATCTTCTTTCACAACATCGCTCGGCGATTGAATGGATGAGCGTAATTTATGAAAAAAAACCCAGCAACTACCCTGATGATATTGCTACAGGAAATGGGATTTTCTGTGAACGGGAGACGACAACGACAACGTCAAGAAAAACAAGCGGTTGATGCCGAGATGGTCCGGTGGCGTTTCTTCTGACTCTATCTGGCCATTGCCATCGCTAACCATCTCGGCTAATGGAAACCGACAATAATCTAGGTGACCAACTGGTGCGCTCGGGTCGAGGTGTTGACCGTCACGGGAAAGCTGACCGAAGAATCTTGCATACTACTTACGCAAAGCGGCGGCTGCCCGGGCTGCGCTACTGCGCGCTGGTTGTGCGCCATTCGTCTTTGACGGCGGTCCCAGGTCGCTGGATGAAGAATTAATTGTGCGCACATCTCGCTTTTTGGCTGGTCCTAGAGACAGACAGGTGAAAGAAAACGAAAGAGAAACAACCATTAGGCGTATGAAATGTGATGCGTACTATTTGTTTTACGTTAATTATTCCCGCAATCGTAAGATAAGCGTTCCCCAAGGTGTTCCCATCTCACACAATTGAAAGAAAGATTAATATCTACATAGATATTTCAACTAGCTGTTTCCAACGACCTATTCGTTTTTCGATATCATCACACACAAGTCGCTCTTCGCTCTCGTATAAATAAATACATATTATTTTCCCATTGCACAGGACCGAAACTAATAGGGGTAAACAGCGGAAAGTCCTAATGCAAGCAAATACCACCCAGCCGAAGATCACAGCATTAACATAATCGTGCTCCAGGGCAATCTTCAGGGGGGAATAATACCACCAAGAACTTCTCCATTGTACTGTCAGATTAGATATTTGCAAATTTATTGGTGTCTCTCGCAGTTGATGCTAGTATTCTAAAGCCTGGGAAACTTGCTTCACTGCACGCATCGGTGTACGCTGCGTTGTCCCCAAGCAGACATTATCTTACATCTGGTTACGCGATACTTTCGGTCTGCTTCCTCATGAGCTTCGTAGATGACTGAGCAATTTTTCCTGACCCTAACCTAATTCGCCGGTAGCCACAGTACCACAAGCAGTACTTCTTGCCGTACACTTTCATCAAAAGAAGTGGACAATCTGCTAAAGGTTTGTGTAAATCGTGCTGCGCTTCCTACAGTATGCTCTCAGAGCGACGTTAAATGCCTCTGGCACTCAAGCGTGCAAAGTGTAAGCGCGGGCGACTTGGCGAGGATCGGTTTTGAGGTTATGTCAAGAATTCAAGATCACGCGATGGCGGTCGTATGTCGCAGCCCCCGTGTACGCCGCGTTCAAGGTACATTATTTGATCTACAATTTACACCTAAACACCACACGACAGTTTGCTTGCGTTGGTAAATACCAGCTCTTGTGTCTCTCGATAGCAAATTCTAGGTATTAAGATTCATTCACAGTTCACGATAGATACGTAATTACGGAGGAGTTACTTTTTCTATGATTAGACATAGAACTACACAAGCTATTAGCTTCTGGCCGCCAACCACATCCAAATAATCCGAACAACTTGGCGCTACACCATCTTAGTACACCACCGACGCATTCTCCGACCAGTTCCATTACAGCGGGAACAGCGGAAGGAGATAGTTGGACCCTACTCTGGCACACAGGGCGTAATAAATAACGAGCTTATTACTTTGGAGCCAGTGGCGATGCTATCGGGTCTATATCTCAAGACACTGGTCAAGCTAAAAGTGGAGACGACGGTTATGGACCTACCGAACCGAATCGCGAACCGTACGGCGCAGATTTGACCCGACACCCTCACTAACTGTTAGAAACTTCCCCCTAAGCTGTGTGGGATGACAGCTAAACCGGCGTAACCCTATAAGGAGGTCCCCGCGTTGTTTAGGTGCAGTTTCTCGATTATTCCACATACAATCAACAGCCAAAACAAAAAAAGAGCACACACGGATGCGAGCGTAACGCACCAACCACCATTGAATCGACGAATGGCGCTTTAATGAACTAATGCAATTCAATTTTATTCCACTTTCCTCACCGAAACAAGGGGTCAAAACACAGCACAGTTACCACCCTCGGTGAGTTCAAAGAGGTGGAACCCACTTTATTCTCATCGTGTCCATTGTTGCCGGAAATCGTCACCTTGGCACCCCAGCAGCGCAAGCGGGTGGGTTTTAAGATTATTCTAATTGCTTTCCGCTACGGCACAATCTCCGACAGAGCAGCAGGGTTCCAGATGTGGACTTCCAAAGGTCCAAAGGAAGCATTAGGCTTTAGAATTAGCTCATTTAACGCTTTCATGAATGAAATGAGCTTTTCGGGGACTTTTCCTCAACTTCAGCGTACTTCAACGATTTGGCGACTTTTATTCAGTGCCCTTGATGTCCAGCACCGTCTCCCATACAGCTAACTCTTGCCCCAAAAGGGTCAATTGAATGATAATTTCGTGCGCTACTTTTGCCTGAAAGTATGTTTGTTTCGAAATTGGAATTCGCTCAAGGTAAGCTCCTCCGATTAGACGAAAGCTCACCAGCCCGAAAGTGGTTTATCAGCAATAGCATGCACATATTTATCCGCTTCCACTATTCCAGTTTCCCAAAGGATGTAATTAAATGTCATGGTGTTTTGAAAACGTTCTTCCCTTTGCTTTAAGGGTTTCACGCTCGAATATTTGCGCGTTGAACACCCGGCGCGTCTGTGTACTACTGGAAGTCGTTTTTCGAGCCATATCATCTGCTAGAAAGCTCCAATTTGCACAGCTTGTGCTACTACCGTTCCCACCAGGCGCTGGTTTGCTCATTGGTTTGGTCTCAATAACGCGCATATCTTTAAGCTTACACCAAACGGCCGCCGCCAACCGAGTGTGTTCAGCGATCGAAACCCGGTAATTAAAGACGCTTGGAAAGGTGTTCCGAGTCCCGGTTCGTCTCCAAGACAAGCTCAACCTCACCGACATCACATAATTATAGCCTACGGCTCCGGCATCTTCACTACTTCCCAGCGCTCTCCTTCTTGGGTTTCACTTTAATTGCTAATCAATACGACGCCGAGCTCCAAATGCTCCAAAACCAGGGGGTGTTTCAGCGTCTACAGCGTCCGGCGCAGTGTGGTTGTGTACCACCCGCCTTCTCGTAACATTGGGCGCACTGTGTACTGTGTGCTCAGGGGATATGGAAATGTACTTTTTGCGGGACGTTTGCGATAGTGCGGGTGGCAATGACATGGATTCCGCGCTATGGTGCCGGTAAACGGCGTCGAAATGCTACCGAAATGTGTAGAAGGACAAGTTCCAATTTACTGCTATCAATGTGGCGCGCGAGCGGTTTGATTTAGTGCTTGGGAAAACATGTGGTTTCGGTGTTGAAGGATTTGTTCAAGCGGATGGTGGATTTATGATATTGATCGGAAAAGGTTTCAAGTAGATTACACTTGAGCGATAGAAACTCTTCTAGGTCGTGGGTTGTTGGGTTTCTATTTTAAGCTTCAATTCATCTGTAAATGTCTGACTCGTCATTTGTTAACTGTCTGATTAGTTTGAGAAACCTTTAATTAGTTTATAAGATTAAGGCACTTGTACACTGTAGATTGCAAACAAGTTGAGGATGCTATAACTTGAAAACTTTATCAAGTTTGAAACATTACTATATCTTTGAAAGTTTTATTAAATTCCCATTTGAATCGTTACATGGGAAAATTCACACTACAAATTTATTAATTAACACATCAACCAGATCTAAAAACAATCCAATTTATGACTATAATTAAAAAATTCACCCATTTTTATCAACACCTCCATAAAAAAAGCCCACAATCACACGCGCCACTTCAACAACAGTTGTTCACAGAACGGAGGAAAAAGCCACTTAATTCCCGTCACCTGATCTTCATTAGATTGCACCTTCTCAACTCGATTATGAACTTTGAAGCGTAACCCTTTCCGGGGCGCCGTGAGTGACGCCGTGAGATGTACGCCTAAGCTTGCTTTCCTTCCCAGCTTAATTAAACTAACAAGAGCAAACTCAAATCGCACAAACCGTCCGACCCGTTGGGCCTCAGGAACAAAAGTAGTCCAAAGTCAACGAAGGGATTGTTTGCTTGAAGGTGAGAGCCAAAAACCACCGATGCTACCGTGTCGGTGAAATGCCTTTTTTTTGTGTGTGTATGCACCACATCCCAAACCACCATCATTCACCTGAGATGAGATGCCCGGTGGTGATGGCGCACAAATTGGCTGAAAATGAATTTGCATAATTGACGTTTATTAAAGCATACTCGCGGTATGCTCTCTCGCTTTTCGCGAATCAAACGAAAAAATCTACAATTGCACGTCTTTGATTTTACCTTTCCAGTTTCTGTTGGCCTTAACACATAGCTTAACAATTGGGTTTTTTTTGCTGCCATCCTCACGTGACTTTGTGTTGGCGTTTTTTTCTCTCCTTTTCACTCAACCATGTACACCGAGCTCTGCATGAATGATATGTTTAGTTTTGCATTTTCACAGCTATGATTTTTGTGCACCAATCCCACACATCATCGTTGGCGGTGCAGTGTACAAAGTAACAAGAGTCTCTTTTTTCACTCTCGCTCTCTCTCTCGCTATGCAGGCGTGAAAATGAATTATAATTTGTATGCATCTGGAGCATATATGACCGAGTGTCGACCACACCAAACACGCCATTACCATTCACCGATGCCGGAGCAGTGAGAAACCGGGAGAAACTTGCATTTTTAATTTTGCCCTTTTTTTGCGGTGCAGCCAAAACCAAAACCAACCTCCAATAAAATAAGAAAAAAAAGTTCCGAAGGCCCGTCAATGAGGCGGCTGATCGATGATTGGAATTTTGCACTTGTACACGCTCTCTACCATCATCTTGGCATCTTGCGGCTGTTCATGCACCGCTTACGCATGTGTGCAGTACCGTCTGGGTTAAGATTTTGCTTGGGGAGTAAAAAAAAACCAGACAGACAAGCATCACATTCCCTTGAGTCCTTGAGCGGTGGGACGAACGACGTCACATCGAGGAAAGTACGGTATACAAGAGATCCATCCATCAGGGCTGACTTTTGCGGGTTAAACGTACCCTCCGGACATTCAATAAAAAATGCCCAACCAGACCAACCAGTTGTAGAAAGTGATTTTGCAATAGCAAAAATGAGACTTGTATCCAGTTTTTTATCGGCTTCCAATTTTCTGCTACAGATCGACGAACTTGAGCGATTTTTTTAATGGAAGAAGCCAGTTAAAAATGAGGCGCTGGATAGTTGAAATATACTTTTAAGTGTTTGTTTAGTTGGGGCTTTTAGAGTAGTCAAGTTTCTTAAATAAGAGGAATAAACGCTAAGGTCATTTTCAACCTAAGCAAATGATTCCTTTACTTCCAAAATTGTCCCTTCATGGACGGAAGAGTTTGGACGATTTTTTTTTCAAAAGTTTTTACACTCTGACGCCTTTGATTGTTAAATTTTGCATGCTCTTAGTTGCGTCGTCACATCTTTCCGGTATTTGCAAGAACTAAGCACTAAGTATCCTGCATAAATCTTCCAGCTATTCGTCTCCAATAAAATCACCATTGTTTGACCAGACGCTGGTCGCCATCGCGAGCGGCCGAATGTCCGCGTTTGAATATCTGGTCAACATTGAACCAAATGAAACGAAAGTTCCTTACATTGTATGTCAAAACGAATCCAACAGACGAGGATCGCCACACAAATCTTCCACCACACAAACCATGAACCTTTTCCGAACTGCACGAACATGAGTGCAGCGCAAGACAAAAGAGTTATATTTATCAGCTGCTTTCCGGCCAATTGTTTTGTATGCAAATTTTCCGCCAAGATCATTTGCCTACCGTACAGTTTCCTCTTTTGTTGACCCCGACGTCCAAAAAGAAAACGTTGTACTGATGTAATAAAATTGTTTTCAACCAACTCGCCCCTTTTATGATGTTGCATCCGACCTCAGTTCTTGTGTTTTCACTCCTGTGGTAGTTGCACCCAACATTCAGACCGTTGCTTTTCCAGACTTACCTCCGCGGCTACGTTTGCCGAAACTGCCGAACCGTTCCCGCTCGATGACCTGCGTGTGAACGTAACGTTCCGAAGCCGACCGGCTCAGCTTCTCCTTCGAACCGTGAGCTCCCATGGTGGGATTATTGTTTCCTGTACCACTAGTGCTGCTGCTGCTGCTACAGCCGATGTTCTTCCCAGCCCCAGCACCTTCGATCCAATATCCAACTCATTGAACCGTCCGACACATAAATAAAACACAACAGCCGCAACAGACGCTCTTATCGGGAACGCTCGGTTTCACCACTCTGAGCACAGAGAATCACACAGGCACACTTTGGCTAACGAAGACGTCATTCTGTGTGATGGTTTAAGACCGTGGAACTGCCGCGCTGCATACGGCAGGCTAATTAGCCTTCGTTTTATCCTGACATTGGAGGTGACACACTGTCACGTAGACTTTACTCTTTCACTGGTTTTAACGAATCCAATGTTTAGGGAGCCCTCGCGATGCTCTTAAGTCAACAGCAATTCCAAGAACTCTTTCTGACGTCCAAAGGTCACCCGAAGCTGGACCCACAAATCCACGTTAGGACTGTTTCAAGTTACTTTTACTCCGGCTAGTTAATTGCCCAAAAACACCGACCGAAAATGGCAATGAAATGGCGAGGATAATTTTTACGCCACGCCAACCAAACGAGCCATCTGTCTGCATCCGTCCAAAGTGTCAACAAACAAACAGGCCCAGTTGGTTACGGTCGGTGTTAATTATCTCGTACACTGTGCGCTAGGCCCACTCACAACTGGCAAATTAATTGATTTTAACGCGCGCGCGAAGTAGGAAATCGGCATCGGTTACAACACCACGGCCATTTAATTTAATGCTTAAAGGTAGCGCTTCGTTAGAATCATCAAAGTGGTTGGCTGGGCTGTGAGCTGTGAAAAGAGAAACAGATTTATGACATCGGATGATACCTTGGGACAAATACAAGGTACCAGAAACGACCAGATTGTTCCAATATTTGCATGAATTGTACGAAGCTTTGAACGAACAAACTTTAAGAAAACGACTTCATTTAACTTCATTTAAGATTTACCTTTTCTTATTACTACAATTAGCAACACTTTCAGTTGACCATTTTCTTATAAACAGTGCATAGCAATGAGAAGAATAATTAGGACACACACCATCTACTCTTCCATACTTAATTTCCCAAAAAAAAAACCAATAGTCAACACCGCGCGACTGACCGATATTGAGACAATCAATTTTGGCTTGAACGATGTTATCACACACAGCCGATCAAACAGTATCAAGCACAACTAGAGCACGACAGTGATCGGATTGGATTCGCCCGGCTAGGCACATAAAAATGTTCGTTCGACGTTCGCGGACGAAAGGGCAAAAAACCTCTTACTCATGCCGGCTTATTTTCTGATATGATCTCATCTTCACTTCTGCCGCCACCTTCAAATGCCAACGGTACCACCGATCACCATCGTCATTGCCGTTGTCATGATTTTGATGGTAAGTAGTCAAACCACCGGCAGCGGGCATTGCTTCATCGAACAAGCGACATGTCTGCAACATCCCAGAGTGTGAGGGCTTTTCGAGGTTACCTAATAACATTACTTCCCGTCCTACATACGAAGGTGACAATGCAATACTGGCAAGAAGAAGGACAACACTTAAAGTCCTACATTTTCACAATTTAAAATCTAGCGGACTGTACGTAGCGCATTGGGACACGATTTGATTCATGTCTTCTCTAAAGCACACGCTGAAGGATATCAGTTTTGAACTCTCGACTCGGTCTCACCGCTCTTTTCCGCAAAAAGCAATAACAGAGTTTTCCACTTCCAGACTTTCCACTCTTGCCTGCAAAAATCCTACACTTCGGCAACTTCGGATCACGCCGACTTTGCCAACTCGCAGAGGATGTGTGAAAAATTGTCCCGCATTTAGAACGTGTTGTTGTCGCTATATGACCGACCTAGTCGTATGCTTCTTCCAACGATTGGGATGTGTGCTATTTTCAGCCCCGTGTACCGATGCAACATTATCCCGCACCATCACACGAACCGGGGTTAGAGCGTCAAGCAGAAACGGACCGCACAAAACGAACGTAACCTCTCACTTTGCCGGCGCGAACACTGCACACGCCGCAGGGCTTGCAAAAGATCGTCCCGATGGTTTATATTTTCTTTTCGTTTGTCATTTCGAAGATTCGGATAAACCTGATTCTCAGCGCACAAAACGGGATCCATTCAGTTTACAGATGAAGTTATGGGCAGGTCGATTGCGACGACCACTTGGCACCATGCTTGTTCTGGTACGGTGAAAGCGGTGATAATAAATCGTTCATATTTAATAACTTTAAACTTTTATATTACAAATTCATAACCGTAAGCACAGGAATTGCTGGACCTGGCCAAATAACTGTACATCCACTACGGACCCATCACCAACACCTGCAACAAACATAACGAATTATGTTGCTTTAATATTGAACATGCTTCAATTATTTAAGCACTCCTTAGGGACAGCTGTGTCCAGCAGAAATTCGATGCGCCCACCACAACGCAACACATCGGCGATAATCACCATAAATAACAACGGAACGACATTAATATTCATTATCACTGGATGAAAGATTACCATACTGTATCCATTTCCCATCACGGCGGTTGTCACCGGAGTGGACAGAGACAGCGCAAGTTGTTGTCCTGGCACCAACAGTTTTGCTCTGATACTCATAAAGCGCGATCGATGTCAAAATAAAGCGATTTTAACATGCAAAAATTTGATTGACAACTTTAAGCAAAAGTCTTATTTATCTCCACTTGCCAGCGATTTCTCAGGGAAGTCCTGGACTGAAATCTAGCGGGAGCAATATTTACACCCATCTAAGGGATTCATCATCACTGCGAAGCGTCTATTACGTTTTGTTTCTCGCTAATAATGATGTAAGTGCACTGCGTCTCAAAATAAATAAAGTATTATGCTCCACTCATGGCACTGGCAGGCCCAATTGGTTGCAATTTACGTCACACAGATTGCAGTTGCTGACACTGCTTACGTACACAAAAATATCTCGTGACTAACACTGTTCGTGATGCCCGATGCGTGTGATGATTCTTCCGTTTGCTAAATATCTTCCTCCCGATTCGTCACGATCGCCCTGGAGCCTGTTATATTTATGTCTCACAGCATCACAAACAAACACACACGCGCGCGCACTAACGGTTTCGGGCGACAAGCGGAGACATGTTGACGGTGCGAAAGACGTGGAGAAAGAAATTAATTAAATCCTTCCACATTAAGGCACAGCACGCAAACATCTTCCAAGTTGGCCCCCGAACGCATGTCTAGAGCGCATAGGGTTCCCACCTAACCCGGAACCAACACCGTAGCTGAGAATCGAACCCATCCAATGTTGTTTTGGGCTATCATAATGGGCGTTTAATGCGGGGACAGCTATTCTACGGCAGGGGGAAACCCATTTCCTTTAACCCATACTGGACACTAATCCGTCCATCTATTCGTCCAAATTATAGCCATCGGGGCAATAAGCAAAGGTTCCAAAAGAAGGATGTCCATGAAAGCATCTTCCCAGTGACTCATCGCACTCATCTCATCCGCCCGTTGGCGCCATCCACTAATGCTGGAAGATTAATCGTTAACGGCCACTCGTACGGGAGAAGAAACGATCCTACTAACGCCTAAACGTTAAAGAAATATTGTGCACTCCTCGTACGGCAACAAACCAGATCTTGTTTGGTTTTATTTGGGTTTGCGTTAAGATCTTTTTTTGCCAAAAGCTAAATAAATAAAGGTGCTTCTCACATTTTACTGCATGCACTGATTTGAGGCAACAATTTATTAGGAGAGCTCTCAGGGCTCGTACGTACACTCGCAACATTTGGTAATTAACAATGTGTATTGTGTCGATTTATCTGACAGCAACTGGTAGTGATGATGCTCGCGATTGATTTTTGGCGTTTATACTACCAAATTCGAGATATTTTGTTTACGATACAAGGTTGGTTGGCAAGGCGATCTCGGCGGAAAATATGGCAATGTGTCTTTAAAATCGATAAACTTCTATCTAAAATTCATTTAATGTTCTCTACCACATCATCTCAGAATTCTCTGTAACATTATTTGGTTTACAAACAATCTTCTTAAGCCTTAGGGTAGTTTAATGTACAGTTTCAGCACTCGGGTCGCTGTAAACCGGACATACATGAGCCTACCACCACCAACACTCCTGGGGACACAACAATGCAGACATGAGTACAAATTAAACTCAAACCTAGAGGACAAGATCGTGAGTGTTACACGCCATCAACATTTGCCGTCCATTGTCGGTTTTGTGTTTTTTGCTGCAGAAAACCTGTAGCGGCAACCTGTACCAGAGCAAGCCGGGACGCATTGAAAGGTCCTGAAATAACTGACCACTGTTCACTGTGGATAGCCTGCAGCAGACACAGCTGTTTACTTTTTGTATTTTTGCTCGAGTGAAGGGCCTTATCATTTTTGCTCCATACCAAACGCCGCAGCAAACCGAGAGAAAGGTCTTCTGCGCGGTGAACAAGAAATAGGTGTACCCGTACATACGTATGAACCTGGACGCCAACGAAACCGGTAAACTTGCCCAAAGATACTATCGCATCCCAAAAGTCACCGGCTGCATGTTGAACAATTTAAAATGGCTCTCAACCGGCTGTACCGTTCTGCGTTTCTTACCGGACAACACACCGAAGGCAAGTGGACGTCAAATCACTGCCGCAGATCTTTGGAACGTACGAACTTACCACGTGGTACGTGGACGGAGGAATCTGTGTGAAAGAGAGTACGGATAAATTGGATTCGCACAGTTAGGCAACTGGAACGCACACTCTAGGACATTCCTTAAAATGTAATGGTTTTTTGTGTACTTTTGTCAAGGTTTATCTTTTTCTACTGGCTATGTCAGGGGTATAGTTGATGTTTGGAAGCAGATTCTACGAAACTGCGGCTCTATTTTGAAATAGAATTCTAATTAAAATAGCTTTTCTTAAACCTTTTTTCTTTAGTATTACAAAAGTATATTAGGGACCCGATAAGAGCAATAGATGTACCAACTATCCATGAAAACACTACACATCATTAAACCCTAGTGCATTTCCAAAGTTTTCCCGTACAACATGTTGAAATTGCTCGGGGCAGTACAGATCCCAAGACGAAATGTATGTAAAACCTTTCTAGATTACACAAAATCGCCATTACGTTTGAGCAAGTGCTCTGGCAGCATAGCCTTCAGCTGTATTGCCCTAGGACCGATTCTTCAACAGCTAATGGAAAACATCATACAAGGTTAAAGGGCCGGCGAACACTACAGCGTTAGAGCTTGCTTCTTTCGACCAGTCTCAATTCCGATCCGATACGAACTCACTTCATCGGGTACAATTTTCTATTCCAAGAGAACTTATCCATTGCGAGAGACACTAATCAAGACAAATTGATTGGCCAAACATGAGCGTTCGCACGAAATTCAACCGTTAACTGAACGTCCCAACAGGTTGTTGTTTGTTCTGTTAAAATGATTCGGAAACGAGTTAGAAGAATCAGCATACAGGAGTAAGTATTTCAACATTTCGATAAGTATACTTGATCGTATTCCCAAGATAGCCAGGAGTTCTGCATCTCTATTAAACGTTTAGCATGCTTCTTACTCTCTAGGCTCTCATTCTCATTCTCCTCCCAAAGTGACATACTTCAAATAAACAAAGATTTATAATTCCTTCGTATCTCGACATTCCGAAAGATCTGAAACTTATCCACAATAAATCAAGTGAAAGTTTAAACAAAAAAAAAAAATACGACGACAGGCACCAGGCATGCAAACGCTTCGGTGGGATTGTACAAACGAAGATTAAATGGTGACGCTTTCCAAACATCTCACTCCGCTCAAACACTGCCCTTTGTGGAGACGGCATTGCATTCTAGCCAACGACCACATGGATGACAATGAGTTGACGATAGAACCGACCAAGCTGAGTTCGAGCTTGAGAAAACGATAGTAGAAAGTCGTTAGTCAACGCAAGCACATCATTTATGACACTTGAGGGATTCCCTAGAATTTAGTCTAATTTATTGTGCCTTTCCTTCCGATTGCGACAGCCGAGAGTTTAACTGTCTGCCCGTCTAGGTTCGCCCCCTCCCTATCCTTCGCACCTTAGCATGACCCACATATTACGACACTTAGGAGGAGGCCTAAAGCTGAAACAAAACGCACGCGACGCGTATGAGTTGTTGAAACAGCTGCTTGGAAACGCTTGACCAAACGCACCTAGATCGATAGTTCTGTGACAACCGGTCGGTCCCTTTCTAAGCCCCCTCCGGGAGTGTTGTCCGCCTGCTTCTCCTTCCCCTAGCCAAACTGCATTGCGCAATGTTAACGAACACGCGAACACGCAAACCTCACGCCATCACGTCTTCAGTGTGCGCTTTCCGGTTCGAATAGCGATTAGCCCCCGGGAAAAACGGTACGGTGGATCGGTTTCTTTCGTTTCTCCATCGAACACCACTGTTGCAATATCGGTGCTGAAGGTGATGGAAAAGTCAACGGCGCACCATTGCACTTTCGAGGAACCGCGTAACGGGCACCGTGCGCTTTACGCAGACGTCCAGAAATAGACTTCCCCGTAGGATGGAAGTCTCGAAGTTCATAAGTCATCGAAATGGTCAGTACGATGAGTGATAGAATAAAATGCGTACGCTAACGATGGGTTTCGCGTTCCGGGTGCTGGAGGAGGTAGCTGACTATTGCCGTAACGTCCGAGCCAGTGCGGACGTGCATCAGCAAATGATTTGGTGAAGAAAGCGATGTCTGTAAACTTCACATATGCACCTAGACACGCACCACAAATGGGTGTACACAAAGTACTCAAAGCGTCGTTAGCTGTTTGATGGATTCCTTTTCTAGTGCAACACACAGGCACACATTGTTTGACTGTTAATTATTTCGATAAGATTGAGTAAATAAATAGTTGGACTTTGTTGAGTTCATTCCATTTATTCCAAGAAATTATCTAAATGTCATACGGAATAGACAGTTCTAGAGAGCAATATCTTCTGTTGGGTTCTCAGGCTACAATGAATTACTCATTTTAAAGCGTATAATGACTAACTATCAAATGCTGCCAATCTGCCAACAGGACACCCACCACATTAACCACAAAGCGCAAATAATCCACACCCAAAAATGGAAACAATTTGTTTCCTGCCATTTCTCATACACCTCAGCATGGGTGTTGGTTTATCAGACAGTACAAACAGTTCCTCGCAGCCGGGTTTCGCCGACAACATTAAACAATGTTTTGCGACAGCATCAATTCAACCACCTTGCGCGTTTTTTCCCCCTTCTTGCGGTACGTTGCTGTGCATGATCTCCCGGTGTAATTTGCAATAAAAATGAAATATGTGATGAAATTTGCAAACGCATGAATGCAAAACAATGCCGTTGTGCTGCTGGTATGACCCGCATACCTGTGGGAAAGGATGGATGCCAACAGTGAACGACGCCAAAAGGGCACAAATGTGAAAAAAAAATATTTCTTTGGAAGGATAACGGCAAACAAACAAGACATAACGTAAAAATTTGAAGGATGGTTTTGTGGGCATAAAGGTGATATCGTGGTTCATGTAGAGGTTTTCAAAAGATGCTTCTTTTAGATGCATCGAGCACATAGGTCACATCACATGATTAAATTACAATCTTTTCACACACACAAAATACACAAAATGTCAAGTTAAGCGGATCTCGACAGATTGGAAGTGTCTTTAATACAGATTATTTTTAACTTCAAGGAGCAGTTCCGTCTGGATGCTTTCGGCTGCTCAAGGGCTAACCAAACAGCATTTGTTCATGTGCTGAGAAATCTTTATTTATGATTCAAATTTATTTGAACGATTAGCACTCGACGACAACAAGCACGGACCAAACCATTCCCCCGCCCAAAACGACGCATGTTTGGCGAAGTTTCAACCGGCCCTGCTCAACCGAAACACAAATCACCGTCTCTGTCGATTTGTCTTCTGAAAGGCACGTAAAAATAAAATATCGTCCCCTGTGCGTGGTGTCAAAACATATCTTTTAGCTTTCACCACTAGAGTGAACCTGGGGCTCGATTGCTTTCAATCGAGTGTTAGCAAACAATCGTTCTCTTGCGGTGGAGAAGAGAAAAAAAAACACGTCTTGCTTTACGTTTTATTAAACAAAAAAAAAAGCGTGCCTCCATCGGGATATGTTAACCCATGCCACGGAAGCTATCACCTGTCTGTCTGACTGTTTTTCGCTTTTTCCTTAGATTTTTGTCGCGATATTGAACGTGGAAGCGGCTCAGGGAACAAGGATGTCACGCACGAGAAATCCCATTACCAGTTGCTGCTGCTGCTGCTCCACCGTGACGTGTTATCACAGTAGTGCACGAGATCACAGACGCTGGCAGCATTACATGTTTTCGGTCGAGATTGGTTGAGATAAAACACGCCAAACATGAGGACCGATACACACGACAACTTGCCTCCGGTACCATTCGAATGTGACAACGGCCACTTAAGGACTATCGAAGCGCGAACCTCTGTTGCCAAGCAAATTGGTGACTTTTCTTTTCGACGACTTAGTCACAGTTTGATTTATATTTATTTAAGTAGTTTATAGTTTGATATGTGGATATGCAGCAAAACCAACAAAATCAAATTTAAACCCCAAAACCATTTGACACAACATTGAAGGAGCTAATCGAAAGGTTAAGCTTTATTCAATAGATACATGAAATATTACTACTTTGCGTCAAGAAAAACAGAATGCCATTCACACCCTGCGTAGATCAAACGCCCACAATGACTTCAAGAAAATACTCGTTAAGCTCTCAACCTTAAGAAAGCAACAGCAATATTTAATCAAACGTTGTCAGAGAAAAATTCGCACCGAATCGTCTATTCCATCGAACTTGAAAACTAAACCTGTCAAGCGAACCTTCGCACGAAATACAGAGGGCAGCAGCAAAGGAAGGACAACCCGTTAGCAGATTGTTCAAACACGAAAACCGAAACATTGAAAACCGGTAAGCATAAAACAACAACATCGCATACCGAGCGGGAAGTAGCAACCACGACCCGGCCACCAATCCAAGCATTGTTGATTTGTCCAATTTTGGTAGTCCCCCAACCAACACTGGCACACAGCTGTGGCATGCGAAGAGTAGCTCTGTCAACATTTCCGGTCGATTGACGTACAAGCCGCCGACCGGTCGAAATCGCGCCGGAATGCTAATATTTCAATTAAACGTTACTGCCGGCGCATTTCGATTGTCGCTTCTATTTATTTGTCGCTGTGCGGAAAACGGTGGTACAATGGTGAGCGGTAGGCAACATTGTTGGTGAAGCACTCGACGATGCTCGACGATTTATGGAAGGTAGCTGTGGGTTCGGCCCGGTGGTGATGCGACAGCGGCGCCGGTCTTCACACGGCAGGACCGGGGTTCAAGTCTCATCTGGGCCGTTCCCCCATAGTGAGGATTGACTAACCAACTATGCGGTATCAATTAGTCTAGTAAGCCAGAAATGGCAGGCATGACCTTAAGAGGTCGTTAGGCCAAGAAAGAAGAAGAAGAAGAAGAAGAGCTGTGGGTTCTAGACATAGAATAGACATTCAATTCGGTTGATTCAACCAATCGTTCAATAGATTAGAATTTGCTATCAATATTCAACTAGAATAGGCTGTATGATGACTTAAGTTAGACAACTACCATTTTTAGTCGGTTTCTGTCAAAATTTGAGCAATCATTAGGCAGTAGATCGTTTCGGATCGCTCGTTAGGCTGACAGTTTATGTGGAGAACTTAAAGCATTTCAGACGACAAACGCCAAACAGCACACACAGAAAAGAGGCTGAAGTCATCATAGAGCCTAAGACTTCAAGAATAAAAACAAAAATCTTAATTGTAAACAATGTACATGTCCAACAGTGATTAAACAGATACCTACAATTAACATATTCAGTATTGCGTAAAGCAAAAAAGCATCAAACAAAGTTGTGTGAAGAATCCTCCAATTATACGTCCAATCAAGTTCTCACAAAGTGCAATTAAACCAAGTTTACAATTTCCTTTGCTTTCTAAACCCAATCCCAATAGCTTAATTACTACCACGATTTACAATTTGCTTGCCGCTCCATCTTAATCTATTTCATTTCTGCTCTAAATAGCTTTCCACTAAATCGATTAATAAGACTTTTATCTAAAACGAAACTACTTCTTCAACGATCATCTCGAACAAGCAAATAAAAAGATCATGATCAGTTAACAGATCATGGGTTTTGTTACGCGTATTACAGGCTCAAAAAATAGCGCAATTAACTCAACGCAACTAACCACACAGGGTGTTTGTTTTTCACTTGTGAAAATTCCTCCAGTTTCTATTTCCACTTGAAAAAAAAACCGAACCTACAAAATTACATCCCTCAAATTAGACTTTTTCATATGTGCAGCAATTCGACGCAGCTTGCGCAACACGCCTCGCCTTAACGAAATTTATTAGCGCAAACAAATCGCAATCAATCGGTCATCGATTGGTGATGGGCAGCAACACGCTCTTTCACGATTGTTTGCTCGCGAATTTAATTAAGCTTCCATGTGTGCAAAAATTATTTCACCAAAATGACACAAACTTTTCAGTTTCTTAAGGCAGCGAGTGAAGCAAAGTGAAAATTGTACAATCACCTCACACACCTTCACGATACTACTATTGCGCAATGACGATACGGAGGCAAATACTCGGTCAAATCTCCCACACTTCGATCTCCGGGAAGTACGAACTACCTGCGCCTATCAAACTCTGAATTTGATAGCCAATCGCATCTCTTTCATTTGACTCATGTAATATAAATCGGTTCCAATTTCCCCAAAAACTAACGGATGAGCATTTCCCCTCGAAAAATGATTCAGGAAGTGTGTTTCGTTATTTACCGGAACGACGGCAAAGAAATGCCGCCACACCGGTCAGTCATCAAGAGGAGCAACAAAAAAAAATCCAATCGTCAAATACTTCACCCACAACACTACGTGCGGAAACTACTTTAAATGGGTGCAGCTAATTTTCCACCAAATTTCACCAAAGAAAGTGGGACTGGCCGACACAAACAGATTGGATGAAAGAAACGCGCTCGCTACGATTGGGTGGAGGACCGACCGAGTGTCCGTAATTTTCCAATCTTCCGAAATTAGTTATCTAAAACTCGACTGTAAGCGACATTTATAGGGGGGGTCTGCTGTTAATACTGATGCTCTACATGGTGCATGTTTTGATCGTTTATTGAAAATCATGTCGAAATTCTTCAAGTGTTCTCAACTAACGACGTCTACACCTCGCCAACTAGAGTGAGAATCCCATCCAAGACTATTAAAACAGCTATTAATCGAGTGGATGTTTAAAAACGTCATTAGCAACCTGCAACTGTTAAAAGGGTTGACATTATGTTTGATGGCCACTACTAAAATACTTTACCGTCGCACCAAGATCGAGGACAAGATCGTTTACAGCATGTGTAGAACATATGCTACTAAGGAACGATGCAACAGTATTGGGAACTTTAAATTCACAGCACACACCATTTGTGCCGGTGTGTGTGGTCTGTCCGCTAGCGATCCAGAAATTGGGGCGCTACATTTCTCACTGCATTTTACAGTTCTTCTCCTTGGCCGAATTTTATGGCATCGAAAATGGCATCCTCTAATATCGTAGCATTTTGAGTGCAATTAAATCCCTAAATCCACACTCGGACCCGGAATCGATGGCATACGATCATCAGCATTGGAAAAGCCTCGAGGCTGCAGACTCCCTCCTGCTACGTCTACACAGTCATCTGATATCGAGACTTTATCAGGTTGAGACTCATTCGTATTCGCTAAGTTTATAGTCATCATTTCGAGGATCGTATCGTTTTATCGGATTTCACACAGCGCATTAATTTTGCTATGAACGCTGTTATGCATCCTGAGTGAAGTGTATAATCATTATCAAGAGATATTAAAACAGTCTTTTAAATGCCTAAACACTTAATGGTGCAGCTATAATAGTCGTATGTCTTTAAGTATGAAGAAACACAAAGAGAAAGTATTTTATGCGTACGAGTTTAGTCACAAGAGAAATTAAAGCTTAACTTGACACTTTACATCTTCCCAAATTTTTCTATTTGTCTATTTGCCTTGAAGACTGTTAAATTATTTTAAAAATGTAATGCAACCATTTCCAAGCAATAGAAAGATACGATGGCATCTTATCACCTCAAATTAAAATACAATTGAATAATAAAATTAAGGCGCTTATCGAAAGCAAAGGCAACTTTTTCATGGGAAGTCTTAATTCGCGCGCCCGATGCTTTACATTAGCCGTCCATTAATTTCTTGCGACTTGTCAAAGATCAAACGCCGCAAAACTAACGCCACAGCCCCCGTCGTATCACTCTGACGTGCCGTTCACACGTCAACTCTCATGGTCGCCCCCCGCTCTGTCTGACGGTCTGACGCGGGAGGGCAAAACATAAATATTTCATTTAATTGACTGCTCAAGTCAACGGACTTGCGCCCGGCTATCAAATCAAACACTGAAACGAGAGAACCCACCCTCGGTCGGCCGGGAAACATCCCGGGCGTGGATTTTCACATTCATTCATTCGCTGGCTACAGGGAACAGCCAAGCTTCATTCATTCATTCCCGGAGGTCTCAATCGTCGATCACTGCACACCAACTCTCGCTGGCCCGATGTGTTTGACGTCTCGGTAGACGTTACAATCAGTTTCCCACCGGTCGATAAGAAAACAAACTTCTTCTAGGCGAGCTAGTGGGGAGGTAAACTCTTGAGACTTGGGGGCCTTGCGCATGACAACCTCTGTAGGTTCGGTTTTTGCAACACATCCGCCGAACCCAGACACCAGGGATTTCTATCCTGTGACGTTCTGAACAAGATCCAAGACCCGGCCTGACTCGAGTTAAGCACACTCTCTCTTCCAGATAAAGTTACCGCGGCTAGGTACGACTACATTTCATCGCGTTCACTGTGTTCGAAATGTCAACCGCAGACAATTGACAGCTAGAACGGAGATATTTTCCATTCACCGTATTCGTTCGCCACTTTTTAACGGCGGCGTCACATAAAACGAGCTTGGCGAAGACCGAAATCGCATTTATGTAACGCATAGTTATTCAAGCAAGGGCACGAGAGGCGGCTGGACATTGGGTGCTGAGAAATTCGACTAATTGGGTTCGGTTTTGTGCGTGCGTGCCTGTAGAAATTCTTACTGCAAAGTAAATAAATAACAGCACTAGCAAGTCCAGTGAAGACAAACAGCTGCGGATGGTGAAGAAATAGCCGAACAGCGCACACATTAAACCCCTTCTTGCAGCGAAGAATGAAGCATTCGTCCGCTTTTGGCCGATGGAGAGGTGCAAATCAGTTCCAATTTAAATTTCTTGCACAATCGCAACAATCAACTCAACCGGAGCACATTATACTCAATTTAAATTCAAAGCACTGTCCACAGCGTCTGTAGACAGTACACGTATAGGAGTGCAACATCGAGTAGCGTTACTGCACACAACCGGTTGGTGTTTTGGGTTTTAAAAGCAACAGGACAGTTCCAGCACAGTTGATCAACAAGTCGATAAAACAAATATTCAACAAGCTGGTGGTAACGTGTAACTCCCAAACTGCGAATGGCCCAACAACATACATGCGAGTAAAATTGATATTTGATTTAGTTTTCGCGTAACATAAGCACATATGGTAGATGGGTATACTGGCAATGGCAATT
>KZ062006.1:84150-122104 GCA_002091835.1 Anopheles maculatus
AAAAATGCAACGATTCGAAAAAGATTTATGAATGTTTCCTTCTCCCTATGCATTATGCAGTATGGGATTTTATTTTTGTGTTAAAAATTGTATCATTCATTCACAACGGAAGCAGCGAAAGAGCGTAAATAAAAATTGGAGCACATTTTCACGTTAAAAGGGTACACACCCACACACACACTTATGTAACAGTTTCGAACGAACGCATCGCTAAAGCATGCGAAGCACAGTGCGAGGAAAAAGCGGACGAAAAACACACCCCAATATTCGGCATCGTTTGATCCTCGAATTGTATCGCATAACAGGACACACCAGCCAGTTTGAAATGTTCGATAATGGTTGGAGTTGTTTAATTGCGGCGTTTCGGCCACCACGCATGTGTGAAATGGGCACGAGCTACGATTTTTAAATATAAAAGCTTCAAAATTAAAAAAGAATTATTTCACTAATGGGTCGTGCCGGTGCAATTGTTTGAAGCTCGCTTGCTCCGCGTTAATTGAAGAGTGATGGGCGCACTTTTCAACGCCCAGGTGCACAGACAGCTGCGGGAGGGAGAAATGCAATTTAAGGATAATTAAAGATGGCCAGACACGCGATCGGAAACTTGGTCAGCAGTGCGCGATTGATTCCTGCATTGCATAAGCTAATCCACTCGTAGGAACGTGGGAAATAATATAAAAAATAATGCTTTCATTTGGTGTTTATGGAATATCAAACAACTTTAATAGAATTTTAGTAGCTTACTGAAAGCTCAAATAATTAAGTATTGTTGTATATTTATGTATTATGGCAATAGAGATATTATAGCATTAAGCTATAGCATAAGGACGGGACTGTCAAATGAGAAAGATAAATTGGCACTTCTCGTTGAGCCATGCCACAGGACGGACGGTCTACGGATACAACAAGTATGCTAAAATAAATTATCATTTCCTGATTTTTTTTATAAAGTTTAGACCATAAATTATTTAAAATATCTTGTTTACAAAAGATATTTGATGCTTAAATTAACTTGTAGTTAAAAATTTTGCACTTTAAACACATGTACATTTCACAAATTTACTATAAACGCGATACATCCCTGAAGTCTAGATCCTTGCAAGGCCATTTTCTTTTCCTGCACACGTCAACGAAAGTAATGCATAAGTGCATCTACAATGACGTAACAAAAGTGCATTGCACACAGATGTATCATCATAAACTAGGTCGCGAAAGAAACACTCTTCATAAAGGCCATACAAACACAGACCCACCGGATCTGCCACGCTCCCATTGTTAGCCAGGAGCGTCCTGGATGCCAGTGAAGTGCACAGCCGGTCATCACGACACGGAAGAGCAGGATCGCTTCAAATTTCCCTGAAATATTATACCTCCATTCGTCTAAACGCTACACAACACCACTTCCTTCCTGTTTCCGACGGTAAAGTTTATGGTGAAGTTCTTGAGCCATTCGCCGAATACTGTGTTCGTGATTGCAATCCAAACCAAGTGTATAGCAAAGCACAGCACAGGAAAAGAATCACCACCAGGATGGGATTTATTCACCAGGAATCCTTACACTCGTACAATGTCAGAATGCACGGCAGGTGGTAGACATGAACCAGAGAGAACTTCACCAAAAACTATAATCGCAGCTTTGCAGAGAAAATCAGGTTCCGGTCTCAACGGAAGCATTGTTCAAACTCAACAGGATGTGCGGCAAAGGTTCGAGTCCTCGGGCAGCCCTTGTCGTTGCACTCGAAATTATAACTCCCTCCCCGGGCTATATCACACAATTTATGGCAATTAATAATGCTTACACAGACTTATCGAATAATTGCCATCGGGGCTGCAAGCGTCCCGAACTGTCACTTGGGACAGAATTTATGTGCAGTAGCACCGAGATCGAGTAGATTGCTATCGGGTGCGTCCGACCAGTTCGCAAAAACCCGAACTCCTGCAAATCGAAATGCTACATCATCGGGAGGGCAGCGCTAGTGTAGTGGATAATTGATTTTGTGTGCCCTCTTTTGCTGCTCCTTGTGCCACGCTCCTTGCGATGCACAATCGTACCCAACGCAGACAACGCTTGTTCAGGAGCTGTGCTATCTCTGTTTGAACAGCGGGGTTCCACTGGGATCAACTATCCGGATCCAACCAGAAAGGGAATTGAAGTGGCCAAGTGCCGTGCGATAATAATAGCTCGATTCTTTCTTATGAACCATTTCCGTAATTATTCTCACGGGTGCATTTCTTGCTAAATGAACAAACACACTACAGCTTCGTTGCAGCGTGAGATAAGATTATTAAAGGTAAGCGGTAGGTTCTGCTTGCTTTCTTTTAATAAATCGCGTCCACTTCCAAATTGCGGTGCAAGAAAGGTGCGAATTATTTTATATCGCAAGTAACACATGCTCACGTAAATGCCTTTTGCTGCCATATAAAAAGGACTATGCACTATGCAAAGTGATTCATAAAATTTTATGATAAAAAAACACACACAGAAAAATCGGACCACCACTAATTTTTATTGCTTTTATTGCACACACGCACACACGCCGTCATGCAGTTTCCTTTCTACAACAGTGGACGAGCTTTTATAATTTTATCACCGTTTTAGCACTCTCCGGTGGAGCTTTATGCAAGCCGTGACAGTTGGCGTTTTACGGAGCTGTGCAAGAGCGAACCAACAGCAAAAAATAAGCAAGTCCCCAAATGGGAAGACTGAAGAAAAAAATGGATAAAAGCCAGGGAAAAAGATAAAAGCTCAACTCTCGAGCAGTAATCTCAACACTGGTTGGAAATCGTCGAGCGAAAGCCATTTCTTTCCCTCCAATGTGATAGCACACACCCATCCTCAACCATGTATCCTCCACACTCTTACGCCTACCAGGCGGAAGTAAAACTTGCGGTATAAACCACCGGAAACCGTACTGCTGTTTGGGGAGCTATGGATCCACAAAGGACACAAGGCTCCCACACAGTCACAGCGTTCACACGCATGCGCTATTCGGAGGGTGCCACTTCTGAAGCGTATACTAGGATCGAAAATAGCAACAGCTACTCCCGTACGTAGGAAAGCAAAAAAAATGGTTCTTACAAAACCAAAAACAGAGCTCTGTAAAGCCGCCCTTTTAACAGTGCAAGGTAGTGTAGCTGCTCAATTCATCTGTTCAGACGAGCCAGCACAAGAACGCTCGAGGCTTTGGAGAGGCTGTCTCTCACGTGTCGTTTGGCGTAAAAGATTTTTGCAGATTGTAGAAGAACGGTGTGTCGATTCCCTTGTGTTGCGATACACATTGCACAAGGTGAGTGACTGATGGATTACTGACCATCAGCATGTGACAGTTCTTGAGCGTAGAGTTCGGAAGAGAAATAACATTTTACCGTACTAGAAACACAGTTGATCTTCTAGAAAAGTCTCTGAAATAGAGTGTCAAACTATAAGAAATATTTACATCCAAATTTATATTAATGCTCCATCGGTAATGTGATCCGATACTATACGATTTTCCGCAAATTAGTGATTATATTTTCAATTACAATTTCCCATTTAGTACCCACACCCACACAGAACACGTAATGTTGGGTTTCAAGTATCCTCTACAACATTACCGAATGTCGCCAACCACCAGTTGGATGGGAAAAAGAACGAGACTAGAATTGCGTCCCACTCAGACGCACACACACAGATCACATCACAAAACTTTTCCATCCGGAACCATATTTCAGCCTCAGTTTACCCAAGCTGTCCAAATACAGTCGAAAAAGAACGTGCCGTATCTTGTCGTTGGATCTCGGGAGAGTCGCTCATTTTTTTTTTTTTGGGCGAACCCATTTTTCCTCCCATCGACACTCTGGGGACACCCCACACACGTACTAAACGACATGCCGGATTCGGATTCTAAATCCCTGTAGAAGCAGTTGCTTTCCGGGAGCGAGATGGCGGCTAGTCGTGGAAAGGTTTTGGAGTGTGCTTCAAAGAACGGTACAAACACAATTTATCGGTTACGCAACGGATAGACATAGCGGTGGTTTTGTGGTGGAAGGAGAAAAGAAATTGTGGCAAACGATGACTTCAATCATAAAACATTTTGCTCGATGGAAGAATGACAATAAATGCCGTTGCTGTTGATTGAATGCATTTCGGTGTCTCGGTTGAGATAATGTTTTGGTAAGCATTTGAGTAGTTATGAATTCCTTACAGCCTAGTTCTATAAGGTAGGCGAAATTTAAACTCAACAGTGCAAAAGGTTCCAGCATCTTACATAACTAGCAGCAAGGAAATCCAGCCTCATCTTCGCAAGAAACTAACCACAACAAAGAACAAGGAACTATATACGCCGACAGGGTGGCGTTAAAACTATTCCATTTCGTCTTCTAACCGTCACTTGCCGGCTCATACTTCAAGCGAGATATGTTGAACATCCAACAACACAACCATTTGTTATGTCTGGATGGGTTTTATCTCTTTCGGTGTAGGATTTTTTTTATATTCATCTCTACGCTACCACAGCCACGGACAGCAAAAGGATTCCTGGCGCCAACAGCGATCGATAGTTTTTTACCACCAGACCACCAGAAGTTAGTAATGCGATGATGAAATGCGTGATACAGCGTCACAAACACTTCAGATGGAATAGAGTTAGTCTCACTATAGGCCAGTATCTGCATCAGCACCAGGAACTTTAAAAGTACAGCAAATTGAGCCTGGTTTCACCATCTTTTACATAAAACGGGGGCCAACAATAAGCACCAAAATGTTAATCCTGACAATCCATTCACCCACAACCGCAGCAAAACCAGACATCCAAAGGAAAGAAAGAATTTCCTTCCAAAACGGTACAAATCCTACCCTTAAAAGACTCGCGTCCAGCTTAATCCTTAGCCATGAACCGTTTATGGTGTGCGAAATTAAAACCTCAGTCCTAAGCTGGCACATTCAAATCCACACTTCAACGTGAACAATGGCGTTGCTTTTCAGCGGTTTTGTCTTATCCTTACCACATATGCATATGAACCGAAAGTTTTTGCAACTACAATACTCTGTGAATTCTGAGCGTAACAGAACGGTCCATGCTCAAACGTTGAAGCAACTAGACAGCGTTGCTCAGTGTCCTGGTGTCCTGCTGGTTTTAGTAAACCGATTTGTAGAAGGGTTCATATGTACTGAAAAATTTGCATCTTTCGTGATGCTTTGTCCCTTCGTAAGTAACAATGAAAAATTACATCCTCCTTTTTTCCTCGAAACACCAACACCTAGCCTAGCAAGACAAACCGAGAATTATTATTTACGTCACTTCCAGTTTAATTCAGAATCTGCTTGCAGCTACCTCGAGGATGTTCGCTTTGGGAGTCAGCCTAAGTGAGCAACAAGAAAATGAAGGCTCATTACTGATTCTCGCTAGATGCCGGCAGGCATAACAGTGTATCGGACCCAAGGGTACCAGCATCCGGACAGCAAATTTCCATTAAGAATTTGTTAGAAATGCTGTTTGTTAGAATGCCTTTGGCTTTGAGTGAACATGTTATTTGCATACACAAAAATATCGTAGCTGAAAGTTAATTTTCGTAGCTGAAAAACATACGCAGCTTCGCTAACTTCAGAAATATCTCGAGTGTTAACTACATAATCTATCACTAGTTAAATTACAAGCATGTCTACAGTAGCATTCTCCCTTTCAGCTTATCTACAAGAAAATAAATTTAAATGCATGAATCAACTAAATATTCTGGGTCTACAATTTTGAAATACAATTCTTGATGGAAATTTGAGCCACTTCTGAGCCGTCACCATTATGTCGCGACGAGCTTCTTAACAACCTTCAACGGTACAATCTCAGTTTTCTGTTAGACTTGTTTTATGAAGAAGCGTCTATGTGCCACTGCAGACCGAAATACCGGTCTTCATTGTGAGGCACATTACGCGCGCTTTACCAGCATGAAAACATTTGATAATGCACCGACGGAAAACACGTTTCTTGCATTATGTTGATTCTGTTGTGACCTTGAAAACGAGTACTGCTGCAAAGAAAATACTCCGAACAAGCAATCCCCACAGGTTACTCGTACGTGATGTTTTGAAGTTTTTGATGACGATTTTGCTCTAAAATCGAAAGCATCGAAAGCTCAGCTAATAACGAAACTGTGTATTGTCGGTATTATTAGACGTGTAACACCATACAAACGCCACAAATCGATTGGCTCCCATTTATGAATGAGTTATTTTCCCATAATTCCCCCGTCAATTGGCGACACAGGACGCCATTGCTCCGCACAACAAAGCGATACGGGATTTTCCCAATCAAATTAAACCCACACGGCGAGTGTTACGCCAAGTTTAATTTGGTGCACCGCCGGCAATGTCACACCTACACACGCCCGCTTTGCACCAATAACAACATCGAGCGCCGGTGCTTTCTCTCGCCCCGAAGCACGGTGGCGCACGGCGAATACGCGTCTTGACGAATAGAGAAACATGGAAAAACCGTGTCACCTTTCAACGCCTTCGCAGAAAGGCAGAAAACGTGAGTCTTAATCCGAGATGCTACGACCGTTTGCAGTACGTGCCAACGAGCAACGCAACGAGTACAAATTAAGGCTGAAATGGGTGGAAAATGGTGGAAAATTGTCAGTTCGTTTTTTTTTTTTTACGAGAAAATGTCAACCGTTGCGCATGCTGCTCCCACACACTTTCTATCACTCTCTGGCCACTTTCTCAACGATTTTGCCACACACGATTCCCGCATCTCCTGGTTCATCTCGTTTTCGATGCCTCCAACAAAAGACATTAAAAATTAAGCCAAATCGAATAATGCTCGAGATGCAGGCATGTCTACGGTTTGGAAATGCACGTCCCAATCTCACCGTTTCCTCCAATTATCGTGACTCAAGCGAACGGTGTATGTCAGAGGCCGAGAGACCTGCGAACGGGCATAGAGGTGAAACGTGAAAGAAAGTTAAAACAATTAAGTGCAATTCCAAAATGCGCTATCGTGCCGTGTCGCCTTTGCGGAAGTACACTCTTCCAAATGTCTTTCGCTCGCGTACGTCACCTTTCTAGTCCAGCGGTTCGAGTTGCTGCACCGTTCAAATCCTCCAGAAAAGGTGCATGACACACAGCCAATGGGGCGTACAACGTGGTCCGTTTCTTTCGCACAAATCACAGCACCGAGACGTTTTATGACCCGAAGAAATAAACCTAAAAAAAGCAGGCACCAGTAATCCAATGTAATAAGTATCATAACCATAAAGGTGCAACAATGTTCCCGCGACACAATCCGCCGCGTGTGCGGATAAAGATACAATTTGGCCTTTTTCATCCGTGCCGAGTTGGGCCAGAGGCATTTCGCGTTCACATACATTTTACACATCTCACTTTATGGAGAGGTGGAAAATTTGATTGACACTCCTTTATTTCCCACCGACGCTGTGCCGCCGGCGTTTGGCAATTTTATAATGCTCCTGTTAACGATCGCCACCGGCGTGTCGTTAAATTGCGTGCCATCGAATACGTGCACTTTGCTTTATCGCCGAAATTGGAGCACTGAAAAGTCAACAAAGCGGGTAATGGATTTGATTGGAAATTCGGTGGCTGGAAATCGTATACTGATCGATGTGTTTTTGTATTTTTAATCAGTAATAAAAATCGGTACGGTATTGAAAAACTGACAAGACAACTGTAGAGAATTGATCGTCGTATGACTCTGTTTCCTTCAATTAAAAGTTAAGCTATGTCTTCTAGCCAGACTCTTGAAACTGATGAAGATATCTCAGGACCAAGCAGAATTAGCGCTTCTGTCACTCAAATAGTGATCCAAGATGAGTTGGACATTACGAAGACTAAGATACAGTCGGTGACGTCAATGCCTGAGCATACGTTGAATGCATATTCTGTCTGCAATACCTTGTTCCTAGAGGCCATCTACCTGTGATGTTCTGCCCGTCAGTACTTGTTGGTTATCGAGATCGGTGATCATATTCAGAACAGAGTGTATACCAGAAGTGGCCTTTACTATGAAGTATCGCATGAAGACCATTGTTAGGACCGGCATCTTCTTTCGTGGCCCGCTCCTAGGGAGCACGTCTAATTGGACCAGCATATTAAGGCTATAATATCGGCATATTAATGCCAGATATCACAGGACTTCTCTTTCAACATCCCTCAGCAAACAACAACATATTTTTTTGGAGCAAATCAAAAGTAGGTTCTAGAAGGTCCTCCAAAAAGCCATCCAGTATAATTTTTTTATATAAGTAGTGAATGAATCACTTTTTCTTTATTTTCTACGGCTCTACAACTTCGAGAAGTCTTGGGAATCTATTTCTAGCCTCCTTGTTCTAGTTTCCTTGTTCGTAGCTGGATAATCAGTCTTGCGAACCAGAAGACGGCCCGGAAGAAATCCGAAACGAGGAACCAAAACCCAACAAACCATTTCAATGAATACTGAATGTGGTATAATTGCGTATTTCTACTCAAGGAACGACACTCGACACACTAATAAACAACAGCGCTTTATCGATTTTCGCCCGCACATTATTGTTTGGCCCGTGGGAATAAACAAGCACCAGGACACACCTGAGCATGATAGTCACACCCGATAGATTAGGACGGATACCGAGGTGTAATTATGTAAGCACGTCAAAACGTTACCTACCACCCACTGCAAACAACCAACAGTACCGCTATGCACCTGTACGCAAACACAACTGCACGTTTCAAAGGGTGCAATAGTTTTTGCTTTCTTCTTTTCTTCACGCTTTTAAACAGGTGCGCTTTAAGCGGTGAAGTTCACATCAGACCTTAGTGCACGATGTGGTGGTATGTGCCGGCTTAAATTTCTGTTCACCGTTACAGGCACGTTCGGATATCGACACCGAAATGTGCACCCAGTTCTCATTAGACGCGCACACACGAGGCTGGGTTTTTTTTCGGTTTTTGCTTTTCCTTTTGTCGCTAAGTAAGATTTTTTTCTTCACTCGGTCACCCAAGACGTCGTTAAAAACCAATCAACATACTAACCTTACTCGCTAACCAGCTCAACGGCAACAGGCGATGATGATGATGACGGTGCGGGAACGAACGACTCGATTCTTCGATATGCTTCGACCGCAACGGTTCGACCAACCTAGCTCTCAACTTAGTCTAGCTGTCTTCACCCGCTTCACATAGGTGTTTCCCCCTGTTTCACACGGGACTATGCTGCGCGAGTTAAATACCATTCATCAAATTTGAAGTACAACACCTTCACCTTCTTCCCGTCGCTCGAAACTCGAACCACTTTGCAGGTCAATCGGTCACTCAATGCTCGATGCGTTAGGGGAGGGCTGCTTTTTCCTCAATTTCTCATTCACACAACGAGAGCAGGACTTGGTTTTAGCTGCCAAAATTGAGTTCCCTCGAAATGTACTTTATATCACAAGAACATAACCTACATTTCTTGCAGTTTAAAAAATTGAACTCTTGTTGTAAGTACGCTTGCCACTGTAGATTAATGTTTATAAACTTTTGCTTTTTAACTTCACGAATTAAGACCACACGCCGTGAAACTTGTTCCGCCGGTGAACGTAAATTAATTTGCCCTGTTCGGTTTCGAGCGTGTTCCCAATTTATGGCGAAGCGATAACCCGGCAATTTATGCTCCAGTGGATCGCTTTACACTTAACCGCGTACACGGTGCACAGTAAAAAAATAAGGTCACTTTCGTTTTTCAAGATTTCCTGCATGGACGGCATTACACAGAACATTATTTTATAACGTTCCAATTACGATTTTTGTTTTCCTCTTTAACTTATCGAAACACAAACACAAAAGCCACTAAGGTTAACAACAATGTACGCACATAGCTTACACTACACCTGAAACGGCACAGCAACACACGCGCGTGGCACCCTCAAAGCCACTAACAACCGAACTAAACCATCCACTAACAATGCTTTTTCTCGACCCACCCCAGACGACCCTGGCAAACCGCACAACAACAACTCAACGAACTCCGAAACGAACAAACCTGTCTCTCTGACTCACGCTTCTCTCGCCGGTGTTGCGTTGCGGTTACATGCTACGCTCAATGCATCCAGCATGTGCAGTTTGGCTGCACTTTACAGGCTGCAGCAGCAGCACAAACCTTCGATTTCGATGCACCACCACCTTGCGATTGGGTCGGCTATTTTAAGCCGTCCGCGATTTTCCGCTCCTGACCGCTAGAGTGTTTTACATCAACATCAACAACAACAACCATTCTCGCTTCCTCTTTCCAACGGGCAGTTTTCTTCTCTCAACGCAAATAGATTTCGACGTTTGTTTTTGTTTGCGTGGCGCAGCAAAGGACCCGAAGGGATGTGAAGTTGCCGGCATCATATGCAAGATTCGGACAGGAAGGATGGCGATGGTGGATGATGCTGGGTACATACCCAGTGGTCATTAAATTGTCACAAAAGCAAGCAACCGTATTTTTGGCAGTGTATATTCACTAACATCTTGTGAGAGTGGGTACAGGCAAGAGAGTTAAATTTAGACAACATAAAAATACAAGCTACATGCGGTTTTTCGTTGGTGTATTTACTTACTTACTTACTTACTTATCAGGCGCTACAACCGCTTCGCGGTCTTGGCCTGCTGCAACAATCCTCGATACCGCTCACGGTTTAGCGCCGTCGTCTGCCAATCCAATATCCCGGCCGTTCTGGCGGACGCATCTACGCCATCACTCCATCTCAGTTTGGGCCTACCACGCCTCCTCTGTCCATGTGGACGGCCTAAAAGGACTTTACGGGCTGGGTCGTCCGGTGCCATTCTCATGACATGACCAGCCCACCGGAGCCTGGCGAGCCTAATTCGCTGCACGATGGTAAGATCACCGTACAGCTCATAGAGCTCGTCATTGTAGCGGCTCCTCCATTGTCCTTCCACACATACGGGGCCAAAAATCCTTCTGAGCATCTTCCTCTCGAACGCGGCTAAGAGGGTTTCGTCAGTTTTGGACAGAGTCCATGTCTCAGAGGCGTATGTGAGTACTGGGACTATAAAGGTTTTGTACAGTCCCAGCTTCGTCCGTCGCGACAGGTATTTTGAGTGGAGAAGTTTCCTCAGGCTGTAGTATGACCGGTTGGCAGCCAGCACCCTTGCGCGCAACTCAACGTCTATGTTGTTGTCGGTGCTGACTTTTGACCCCAGATAGGTGAAGTTTTGGACGACTTCAAAGGTGCGATCACCTATCTGTACATCACCCCTGGGTAAATCAGTGTTTGTTAGCAGGGCCGCTGGTGGTGCCACCATCATTTTGGTTTTTGCCTCGTTAATCTCCAACCCGAGGTTCAGTGCCGCATGCTCGATCCTTTGGTAAGCTTCTGCTACATAGGAGAGCCTCAAACCAATGATGTCTATGTCATCAGCGTATGCCAAGATCTGGAGTGACTTATAGAAGATGGTCCCCGAAGTTTCCACCTCCGAGTCTCGGATGGCCCTCTCTAGCGCCAGATTGAATAGGAGGCAAGCAAGCCCGTCTCCCTGGCGCAGACCCTTGGTGGTAGCAAAGGGCCCTGAGAGTTTACCATTCGAATATCTGGTCAGTGGTTGATTTTCCGTTTCGGAATCCTCTTTGATAGTTTCCAACTATCTCTTCAACGAATGGGACAAGCCTGTCTTGTATAACTAGGGAGAGAATCTTGTAGGCGGTATTCAACACCGTAATACCCCTGTAGTTGCTGCACTCTAGCCTATCTCCCTTCTTGTATATGGGGTAGATGATGCCGAGATTCCAATCACAAGGCATCGATTCGCTATCCCATACCTCAGTAATGATTTGATGAATTTCCTGTTCGAGTGCTGCACCTCCGTTTTTGATCAGCTCGGCTTCTATTCCGTCGGTACCTGGTGCCTTGTTGTTCTTGAGCCGACGGATGGCCTTTCGTGTGTCTTCAATGCTAGGTGGCAGTAGCATGATATCATCTGCTAGTGGAGCCTCTAGCTGTTCGTTGAACTGATCATTTAATAATTCATCAAAGTACTGAGCCCATCGCGAGAGGACCTCTGGCTGGTAACTGACCAGATTTCCATCCTTATTCCGACAGCAGGTCACCTTAGGTCTGAAGTTGTTTCGGTGGCCTGCTATCTCTTGGTAAAACTTTCTTCCTGGTCCGTAACGCACTCTTATTTCTTGAAGTTCCCGCACTCGTTGGTCTTCCCATGCTTGTTTTTTGGTGCGGTGAACTCTTTTTTCCTCTCGTCTGAGCCGTGAATATTCCTCTGCGCATGCCCGCGTTCTATGCCGCTGTTGCATTGCTCGGTATGCACAGTTCTTACGTTCGGTCACTTGTCTACATTCATCGTCGAACCAGCCAGATCTGGTGTTGTCCCGACGTGGTGGGAGTGTGGTTTTGGCACAGTTGATTATCTTCGTTTTTAGAGCGATCCACCGTTCGCTCGTAGTTATGTACTCGTTTGTTGGTAGTAGAGCCTCACCTAAAGCGGCTTCGAAAGCCTGTTGGACATGACTGTCCTTTAGGGAGTCCGTGTTGAGGCGAGCCTGCGTGTTAGCTTCACCCCCATTGGCGCGGGGGCGGGCGATTCTGAAACGCATCACTAGGCCAACCAGGTAGTGATCGGAATCGATGTTGGCTCCTCTATAAGTTCTGACGTTTAACAGGCTCGACTGTCTTCTGCGGCTAATCAACACGTGGTCTATCTGGTTGGAAGTGGCTCCATCCGGAGACACCCACGTAGCTTTGTGGATGTCCCGACGCGCAAACTTGGTACTTCCGACGACCAGATTGCTTGAAGCTGCAAGCTGGACCAATCTACTACCATTATCGTTGCTGTGCTCATGTAGACTGTGACTTCCAATGTATTGGCGGTACATTGGCTCCCTACCGACCTTTGCATTGAAGTCCCCCAGGATGATTTTTACGTCATACCTGGGGCACTGGTCAATGGTTTTTGTGAGGAGGCCATAGAACAGGTCCTTATCCTCCTCGTCCTTGTCTTCGGTAGGGGCGTGAACGTTAATGAGGCTGATGTTGAAGAATCTGCCTCGCATGCGCAGGGTGCATAGCCTATCGTTGATAGCCTTGAAGCCGATGATCTCGGATTTCAGCCGGGGGCCTACGGCGAAACCCGTTCCGAGCATGTGGTGGCGGTCGTGGCAGCTATAGTAAATGTCGTAGCGGTTGCTGCCGCGCCTATTATGCACACCATTCCCTAGCCAGCGAATCTCTTGCAGTGGTGTATTTAAAGACGCCAAATGATTCAATGGCATACAATTATATCGCACAGAATTTGACGACCTAAGACAAAACATCGTATCTGCGGTTTTGCTAGCACCAACAATGCACAGATAGGAGGCCGCATCTTCGAAATAGTTCAGAATTGTATCTGTCTTGGACTAAAAATCATCCCCATAAACAACGTTAATGTTGAGATACGGGCAAGAGTGCAAATTGCCAACCGATCATAATACAACCTGAGGATACTATTCAAATTTATAGTCCGAGAACTCACATACGCATCTGAGGTTCTGCCCAAAACTGACAAAATGCTCTTAAATACGTTCTAGAGGCAAATGGTTAAGTTAGAAGAATGTTTGACTCTTAAAGCATGTCCGGACAACAGATGAGCCACTATACTGACATGGTATGAGCTCAATATAGGCAGAATCCGGTGGGCAGAACGTGTCATAAAAAAGCCGAACTTACCATAAAGTCCTTTTGTCCTGGTCACACGGACAGAAAAGAGGTGATAGACTCAAACTGAGCGCTAGATCGCTAGCCTTCAAGTATTTTTAAAGAACGCCCAAATTGCAAAGCGCTTGTAGCACCTGACAAATAAGTAAGTAATAAAGTATGTCGAATAATAAGAATGTCACTAAACGACCTCAATTTTAAAATCGTTTTAGATCATTAAAAAGGACAAAGAATCCTTGATAGACTCAAAATGGGACGTAGCGTTGGCGACGATTAGAAAGACCTGCATTTAATTGATTCGAATCGAATCTGATCGATCGTATCGAATACTTCTGGAGACAGACTGAGACCTCAAAGCGACTGCAGCGCAAGATAAGCATATAAATAAACAAGTTCCATCAGAGAGTAAATGAAAATGTAATGAATCGTTCCATCTTGTATAGCTAGATATATTTCAAGCTTCGTAGCACCAACTTCCCAACCGTATGAACTCATGCTGCAAGATGCATAAAGATGCTCAAAAATTTCAAGGAATTTTTAGTTGTTCAATCCACACGATAGAGTATATTCCATTGGAGCGATTATACAGGGAAAGTTCTATTATTTAATGCTGATCTTTTAATTGGAATTTAATGCAAAACTAAACAAAGTATTTTTTTAAGTTAACTATTTATCATTCTAACATAATTTCTTTTATCTGAGCCATAGCCAATCTGTTAATGCGACTAATACGATTGGATTATAAACCTAAGCTACTGTATCATCAATAAATGTTGTACTCCATCTTTCCAACACAATAATCAACAGCTTTAAGGTGAATTCTTTAAACAGAATTCTTTTCTCTATCATTCTGTCAATTGTTATGTTGGCCTACAGTTTGACAGATGAATGTCACCGACTATACCATTCGCTGTACTATGCCTTAGAAAACCATACCATTACGCAACGACACTCATCTATATGTGTGATGAGAACATAAACACACCAAAACGCTTCACACATTGTACTGCCGCATGCCGGAGACGGTCGTACAGTCGTCGTGCTGATCACATGTGTTTCATCTACCTCCGTTCGTTCATCATAAATGAGAAGTCGTACACATACTTTCAGCTCACGATAACTGGGTCAACAGAGGGACCCACCACCAGTGGATCAACATTCAACCACCCGTTTGCTCAACATCGTCTCGGTATACACTTCTGGTGTACCGAAAACACCAAGGAAAAATAGACGAACCCTTCTCGTTAGCATCAACCTAGCAACTATGCATTTGAAGTTACATTATGTTTAGGGCAATTTTTAATGTTTGCTTTAATCATTTAAACACGCCGTTTGAAAAGATATTTGTTTCTATTTGCTTTTTATCTCTTTTATTGAAGAAAATGCTCGATCGGACCGTCCCTGTTCGAACTTAAGTGTGTTAAGGTCATCAGACAAAGTAAGGGATAAAACTATTTCACCCCAGCAACTTCAAAAATACCCTTCAAACCTTGAATTTTCGTCACCAAACTGTATCTCCGAAAAAATCTATTTTAAACTACGCCCTAAACTTCGCCGTTATGGACGAACCTGATCTTAGAGTCTCTGATCTCAATCTTTATTACTTTTGTGGTAAGCCAAAGCCTAAAACTAATAAATTCAACACATTCACTCCATCGCAGCGAAACAGTTGCACTGTCAACGATAAGAGACTTTTTAATGTGCAAATTATTAATATTGTCATCTTCTCCAAGAAACGCTTTGAATGCTACACCTACCCACACAAATTACCACTGCAGTGTGACGCAGAGCGTTCGTAATTCAAATGCTAACTGCACGCTTTAGCTTGGTAGCAAAATAAATGCTCCAGATGCTTACCGCCAATGGAAGAACTAGGGTGTAATTAAATATTGCAGAGATATAGGGAAGCGTAGTTAGAAAAAAACCCCATCCAACATAAAAATGGAACCCACCGGAAGCTCTAATTGCATTCAATTAAAACTCCACCTAATTACAAAAAGGCCCAACCCGCCGGTTTTGCTGCTTTCCTGGTTGGTAAACATTTTTCTTATACACTCCGACTTTACTTCCAACTAGAACATCGTTTGACAAATGAACCTTTTTGCTGTGTCGCACTATTTACGCCGGTGTATTGCCGGTGGCACCGGAAAGAACTTTATGCACTTAGCTGCGCCAGTACAAACACGACAAAAAATGACGACAACGACGATTATGTTGTGCAGTCGGAGGCAGAGTCCTGGTGCATCAACCAACCCGGTGTTGGAGCAATGGCTAAGTGTGCAACGTACACGCACACTGAAGTTGCTTAATTTGTGTATGTGTGAGTATGTTCGCACTAAATTAATTGTTCACTTTTTTGTTCATTATTCACGCTACTGCTGCACAGGGTGAAACACGCAATTAAGGTCGTTCGTCATCTAATTAATTTAACCTTTTTGCTATGCACATTATCTGCAGCCATGTGTAAGACGGGAGAAATTTTTTTTCTTAAACGGTTGGGTACTTAATTTCTGTTTTCAATACCTTTCTTTACGTAATACAAAAATATGTTTGAATTTTAAAACTAACAAACCATAGCCATAAATCATACACCACATAAATTCAATCGAATTCGTTATTGCTTATTGCTACTTCAAAATGATTTTTCCATTGTACCATAAATCGTTTTTCTTCACCAGTTTCCATTTTCTGTGCGCATCCCATTCACCTCACAGAGCATTAAAAACCCCATCTTTTACAAAAAACCATCGCAATGCTTCCACGGGAATCGGTGGAAAGTAACCGTATTTACAATGCGCTTTTCCTCCAGCAGGTTCCAAACAATATTGCACAACCGCTTTTGCCACTATTTTATTTGTGTGCACGATGCAGCGAAATGTAAAATGCGCGGAATCAATAATCAACGATGTGCACACAATATGTGGTTCAGAATATTGTCACACATCGCAACATTCCAGCAATGCCGGATAGCGTGCAGCATATGTTCGGCACAATGCTTCCGTCGTTCAGTATTTTGTAAAACGTAGCAGCTTTTCTCTAAACTGCTTTAGCCCGTACAATGCTTCTATGGTATGGATAAAATGGTGCTACCATCTTATCGATAATCGGGACTGAATGTTGGGCGAGTGCTTGCACACATCGGCTGTTCTTGTTCGGTTAACAACGATCTACCAGGCAGTGGAATCAGCAAGGAAAACTTCCCGATTTGAACGGATATGGAGCATATCCGGGAGAGGTTCTCGTGCGGTTTCGAATCGGCTGCAACCAGCTTCGTCGGACTGGCTAAGTTCGCCTAAGAACACATCCCCGGCTACATTGCATCAATGTTTATCTTTCCAGTGCATCGCAACATCGCAGTACCGGGGTTTGCATCATCGGATGTCGGCTAAGTTCTTGGGCAGATTTCAAACGCTAAGCTGTAAATCTGCTATTTGCCTGCCTGCTGTATAGAAATCCCTGCCTTGCAAACGACAATGTCACGCAGTCAGCGATGCATACAATGAATGCAACTTCTGTTGCCACTGAACCGTGAACGGAACGAACCTCGTACAAACACACATACACACCAGGCCGGCTGGATTGCCGGTTTAAAAAGAAGCGCAACAACGCGTGTGATAAGATCAGCACAAGCAAAATGATTTAGCGTCACATAGCGAAACTCCCCCATTCAGCAGCACAGTGTACGGGCGTTGGTATTAGAGCGTGCAGAACATAAGCATTGTTGATGCAGGAATGGGTCTACGAGCACGACATGCACAACCGTTTATGCTGCACACTTTAGGGGTAAGGGTTTCGCAACACCGCGCTCAGTGATGTCAACATCTGTTGGAGATGCTGGAGAAGACGTTTTGTTACTTTTTTTTTTGAGTTGCTAGTATTGCTTAACCTCCACCACAGCATAGCGATACCCGGGGTGCTGACGCAAAAGATAGTTTTTCAAGGCAGCTCAGAGCACCCAGATCTTCATGTATCTTTTGTCCGGGGAAAATGTATGACACTAATTAAACATCCCGAGAGATACATCCAACAAGTTTTTCAAGACTTAATGCAAAGTTGACTGGGATAATGCGGTAGGCAGAGAGGTAGTGACGCTAGTGTTTCACACGACAGGACCAGGTTTTGAATCCCAATGTCTCAGTAGTCTAATCCAACTACGTACTATAACTAAGCCATACTGAGTTCGGAATAACTTAACAAGTCGTTCAATTAAAAAGGAGAATAGAACATGAAGTAGATGAGAAATTTCATTAAGATTCATCATACAACAAGCATCAAGAATATACAACCTTCCAACAAAATCTTCAAACTACATTAAATAAGCAAAGTTATTCCAGGAGATCCTTCCCAGAATTGGTACAATACAGAACCGAACCATGCATGAGTTACTTCAACGTAAAACTTCACACACGCCAAACGTATTCTTAACACGTAATTCACCATGTGCATCCTTTCCATACCGGAAAGGGAACCAAACAACCGCGGAGCACACACGCAGGATAATTCTTCCAGCAATGTGTGAAAGTTTACTCCAGCTGCTTTTTTATCGATTTTATAAAACCGGAAGCTTCTACTTTAGCTGTTCAAGATAAAAAGCAATATGAATCCTTAAACACATGTGAACGAACAGGGGCGTTTGCCCGTTGAAAAAATGGGGAGCAAAATATTGATCATGATTTATTGGAAAACTTTGGTTGGCCTTCAACGATCGAATCGGCGAAACACGCCGCCTGCAATGTGAAGTCTTTGACGTCACAACTCGTCGTCGTCCACGAAAGCATATGTCTGACCATATCCCAAACCCCCGCAAAGGAAGGGGAAACCAACGCGTGGAAATCTACGACACTTAATTAAAAGCGGATGAGAACATTTGATATTATCCTTCAGCCAGTAAAATACGCCCACGAGAACAGGGCTGGTCTTGCCGTCTTGTACAGACTCGCGTCGCAAGAACCCACAAGCCCTTGAAGGTTCGTTGGTAGTAATGAGGAGGACATTATCATTGCACCACATCGCAGGTCAATGAGTTCAAAACGGGTTCATGGCGTGCTAAAGAGTTAGCGCGACTGGTCCGTCCAAGTGTCCGTCCAAGATAAAAAAAATTGTTCAGTGTTTCTCCATACGAAACCACCAGATTTTTTGTTGCACGATTATACCTTAAATAACTGGCACAGCTACTGCAAGTATTAACCTACAAAGCGTTTACATGGGAAATTGAGGTCTGCATGGGAAATTCCAGATGAGAACGTTGCGTGCTGGAAATGGGTCTCGCTTGTTTTTTTTTTTTTATTGCTATACCAGTCACCAAGGGTGTGAAAGGGTCTCCTGTAATAATGAACCTCCCCAAATGTCGGCTCCTTCTGGCGCTGGCCAAGGAGGAACATCCTGCGTGAGAAACGTTTACCATTTTCGGTCGATGACTCCCGGCAACCCGGCAATTGCACGACTGGGTACCGTCTGGCTTCAATAATCTGGAGGCCAAATGGTGATTGTGCTATCGATGGTAAAGATTACCTGGTTTACTTTCGTAACGACGTTTCATCTGATATTGCTACTACCTACTGTAGGAGTAAAGGAAGCGAAAAGGTCCTATAATTGCTAGATAGTAAAGCAGTAGTACGTTCTTTTGTATCCAAATTAATTATTAATTTAGTTTCTTCACACGAATCCTCAATCTAATGGCGAAAAATCCTACATTCAAGGATGCCCATATCTATAAAACCAATCTTGCAGCACATTAACCCGACAGCCATTTCATTTCAACGCCATTTTACGACAGTGTTTAGCCGAATCGATATGAGATTTTCCGGAAATAGTTTTCCTATCATCATAGCCAGCAAAAGACTTGTGATTTTTTTTCCTCCGCACTACGTACGTGTTGTGGATGGTACGCGAATCCTTTACCGGGTTTCCAACGCTTCGGAAAAGCCTACCAGCTCTCGTGATATCTCCCGGTTGATGAATAAAAATGAATTTTTAATCATATTGACAGTTAAGTCACTTCAGCACCCCGTACGATGTGGTGTGTGAATCCGAGAGTTTGCCTACGCTCTAGCGCACCGGCGGTTCACGAATCGACAATATCGAGCGCGCTCGGAGCACTGTGGGCATTGTAGGATGGAGGGAAAAAATGTAGGTTGCCCTCGGTCGTTGGCGCATACGGCGGCTTCCCGAACGGAACACGGAATATCGATTTTCTTCCTCCAGTGTTGTCGTGTCTACCCATCATCCTACCCCGATATGCCTCCCACCATAAAGGTTCCCTTGAGAGCCTGGGGCCTGTTTCCGCTTTTTGTGCACCTTTCTTTCTCTAACACGCGCTCACTCTATCTCTCTCTCTCGGTCACTAGTCACAACGGTGGACGTGAGCTATTGTTCAATGTGCAAGGGGCAATATCTAGGACATTTCACGTTCGTTTGTCTAACCCGCTTCTCGTTGCTGGAGGGCAATTGATTGAAGGAATGCAATTTTACGTACCAGTACCGGTACGTCTGCGAGCACCTAAAGCCGACGCCAACAGCCCACTCAATATTACACATTCTCGCGTATACTGAAGCGACTAATAAAGCTAAAACGCTATGGAAAGGCCTGCATACAACATGCATAAATAAAGCCTTTCCACTCGATGCAACTCGTGACGTTGAAATGTTATCGCGCTTCACAGAAAAAAAAAACACATTGACGAGTCATTTGTAGTGTATGGTTATCGGAAAAATAGCAAATCCTTGGCTGCAGTCGGAAAATGCCACCAGCCTAGTTCAGGGAAGTTCAGGGGCAGTCGTCATTTACAGAAAAAAGGGCGTGCACGTGCAGCAAAAGGATCAATCGTTTCTAAAGTTCACCTGACCGTCCTTCAATTTTCGTCCAAAATATAGCTTGATGTACTATTACGAAACTTCAATGTTTTCTTGGTAGTAGATGTATAACTGCTATCTTTCGAAACGCATATCCACAACTAGGCCGGTCTTCTTCAAATGCTAAATACAGATCTATTCTAATGATACATCCCTTTTGGCCAGAAGAAATTGCGTATCGTTACCAGCAAGAAATGGTTTTCATTACTTTTGCTTGACTGATCATTCAAGCTTCAATAGATTCCCCAACAACAAAGTCCTCTTGAGTTCTTTTCTCATGAAGTCCGGAAATTTCGGATCGGTTTACTTCCTACAAAATAATACAGGTATCTGTAGGTTATTTCTTACGAACGACCTAACCTTTTGTTGCTTGATTTCAATATATCCCAATTAAAAGGCTCTCCAAAATTCTCAAATATATGAATTAAGTTATGTCTAATGTTGAAAATATTTCCAGCGAGTCTCTAGAAATTGAATTACATAGAAAAATAAAAAAGAAAGATGTTCAAATTATTGAGGCATAATTAAAAACAGTGAAACCTCCAAAAACCGGCTGTAGTTGCGGATTAAGTTGTCCCAATTCCTTCTGCATCCAAATCGAAAGCATAAAGGGCTACCTAGAAATTGAGAGTTATTGATTTTGTAGCCTTTCTATTTAATTTCTTCATCGGCTCTGCTCATTTCTCATGTAAATCTCGTTAGTTTCCACCATCTGTATCCAGCCACGAGCAGACAACAGTGCAATCGATTGGAGAAAGTGGGCTGCCAGATTCGTTGACGATGTCCGCAACACAACACAACGAAACGAACGAAACTACGGCTATGTCGACGGTGGAGAAAAAGACATTAAGCCAAGGGAATAACTTAATCATAAGTGCATTAGAATGATTATATAGTAGTTCCCCGTTCGGACGAGAAACCCCCCGAACCGGTGAATGCAAAGCCATTTGAAGTAATGGTTTTATCGAACGGAATCATGTGTTTTAATCCCCGGAGAAACACGACACACGACTACCTACATCATTAAGCACCAGAATGACATACATCAGGCGGCTCAAGCTGGACTCGGTTCGTGCGGAATGTATTTTGTATGGAAAAATTTGTACATATTCTGAAACTCTATGACTATCAAACATACAAAATCAATTTCAATTCTTATTCATACGATAGTCTTGTGTCATAAGAGACATACATTATTCAAACCAACCCAGCATGTGAGTTACCGCTGAGTTTCATAAATCACTCGCAGCATGGCACCCGCAAAGGGCTGTTCAGAGTTAATCCAACAAAATTATTTTTACATCAAGATACATCCGCGTGGAAGGAAAACTCGTCGAAGAAGAATTACGTTGAATCCGATCATTGATTATTGTTATACACGTTCTTCCATCTTCTCAATTTCTATTTCAATTGCAAAAGGTACGGTTTTAAAATCAATAAACACCGGTCATGGAAAATGTGTCCGGAAATCGAGCACCAAATTTACGAGCATGACCTCATAACATTACACCTGGCCTAGCCGTCTAACCACAAGAGGTACACGAGCACAAACGCGCACTAGCACGAAGAAGTAAAGCACTTTGTGGGGTCCTCGGATTTTTGGTTTTGTTTTAGTTTTTACTTGCCAAAGCTTCCCTGTGGCCTCCCTTATACGTAGCGAAAACCGAAATAGGCCGAGAACGATTTAGGTAAACCTTAGGGCGGAAGTGGCACAAATTTTTCACTTCGCTAAGCCCCGTTTATTCGGGCGACAAAATTAAATTACTTCCCGCAACACATTACCACACACACACGCACGCACATACACCGGTAGCACGTAAAGCACAGCAGGATTTTGGCATGGCAGTATAACACGTCAGCAGGTGTGCGCGGCTGATTGTGTTAAGGAATACATACGAAAGCACCAACAACAAAAAAAACCATAATGAGAAAGCACACTGAAATGGCACGAAAACGGGCACGAACGTGAATGAATATTTGGCCCGAGACCGGCAAAAAAGTTGCTCCCATGCGTTCAGTTAACACGATGCGCCGAGCAATACGACGATGCGCCGAGCAACGCAACAAAACGCGCCAGCGAGCATCGAGAACCTGCAACGCAGCAAATTCCGCCAACGAGCATCGCGACGATGCACCGAGTAACGCGACACCGGCCACGCGCAGACAGCTCCAGAATAAGACACCGCTGCACGTGGAGAGCCAACGTGACCAAACCGTGGGAACCATCGCGAGCTCCCGACAGCAGGGCACAAGTTAGGCTATGCTAAGTCAGTTGTAATCAAGAGCTCATAGCGTTAAGTTGTAGTTAAGAACTCTTAGCGTTAAGTCGAGTTTTGTAAGATTAACTCTAGGTTTAATAAATATATTTTTTTTATGACCAAACGGCCATAGAAAAGATTAACTGGCGCCCGAATAGGGACCTTTGGTGAGGAAAACCCAAGTGTTGTGAAGTGCAGTAACCGCGTTAGTGCTTGAGTTACGCCGACATAGACATTTGGAAGTCCATCCCGATCGCCTGTGAAAAGTGAAAACAAACTGATGTGCCGTGAACTTTAGTGACTGCGTTAGTGCTAGTGTCACAAGTGCACAGTGCAGAAGTTATCAAACACTGTAGGCAGCCGTGCGAGTTGGTACCAGAGTAGCCGATAGTTGCCAGCAACAGTCTATCGGAGGAAAAGGATTCTGCCGCCGCACCGAGAAGGAAGACATCACCAAAGGATTCCAAAACCAGCCCCGTCAGAGGAGGTGAAGAAAATCAGCCCCGTCAGAGGAGGTGAAGAAAATCAGCCCCGTCAGAGGAGGTGAAGAAAATCAGCCCCGTCAGAGGAGGTGAAGGAAACAGCCCCGTAAGTGGAGGTGAACAATGCAACTGTTAATGTAAGTAATAATATTAAACATATTCACATCCGATAAAAGTGAGTGACAAAAACCGTGAAAATCGTGTGTCGGTATACGTGTCGATTAGTGTAATTTGAAATTTTGAAGTGAAATTCGTGAAAAAGTTAGGAGATTAGTCAAACTGGAGGAATTAGTCCAATCACTACGACAATTCTCAGTTTCAATAAAAGAGAAAGATAACGAAGAAAAAGAGAGTAATAACGAAATGGAGGCATTGATCAACAGAATCGCAGCCCTAGAGGCACGATTAGAAGAGAACAATATAACGGACGATTTTAGAGATCCTCCACTATTTTTCGTAAAAAAGGACGGCAGCGCCATAAACCCGGAGACTTTCGAGAAGATCCCAGGTTTGGTGAAAGACCTTCCCGTTTTTTGTGGAGATCCAAGCGAACTCAACAGCTGGATCAGCGACGTTGATGGATTGATCAGGTTATACGAAACTACTCCTGGTCATACAGAAGAACAGCAAAATAAATACCATATGGTATGCAAGTTTGTTCGACGAAAGATTAGAGGAGAAGCTAACGATGCGTTAGTCGCATCGAATGTAGGGATCAACTGGAATAACATAAGGAGAACGCTTATCACATACTACGGAGAGAAACGCGACCTGGAGACGCTCGATTTCCAACTAATGAACGCACACCAAAAGAGTCGATCTTTAGAGACGTACTACGATGAAATAAATAGACTGCTTTCGCTAATTGCGAATCAAATAAAAACGGATAGCAGATTTGCCCACCCAGAAGCCTCAAAAGCAATGATAGAGACGTACAATAAAAAGGCAATAGATGCGTTTATCAGAGGTCTAGATGGAGACGTATACAAATTCATAAGAAACTACGAACCGACTTCTCTAGCAGCAGCATACAGCTACTGCATAACATTCCAGAATTTGGAATGTAGAAAATTACTAACAAAACCAAGACAGGTAAACACACCCCCATCAGCACCAAGGAACCTAATACCACTCCCAACACCCCATCCACCACCACGAGTATTTCAAAACCACCAAAGACCATTTATGACAAACAACACAAGACCACATTTTGGAATCAACCAGCCATTCCAGAATCATGCAAGAAATTTCCAGCGTCCAGCTTTTTATCAACCAAATCAGACAAGACCAATATTTCAACGATCAAATTTTAGCCGACCCAATTTCATGCAACATACGAACCAATTCCGCGGACCAGAACCGATGGAAGTCGACCATTCAATTAGGTCACAACAAATTAATTACGCGAACAGGCCCAATTCATCCAATGTAAGGCCTATGAAAAGACAACGAGCTTTCAACATAGAAACATTTCCGCAAGAAGGAAATCCATATGAAGACGAAACTGAAAGTCAGGCGTCATATGAACGATACATGAGAAATGTAGAGAAACAGGAAAAACCCAACAATACTTCATGTACAGCAGAACTGAATTTTTTAGAATGAAGTCTGCTTTGCCCTATTTTATATATCATGGTAAAGCAGGACAACAGATAAAAATTTTAATTGACACAGGATCCAATAAAAATTTCATAAACCCAAAACATGCGAAAATCTCACATGACGTAACAAAACCCTTTATTGTATCATCAGTAGGAGGAGACTTACTTGTCACGAAATATTCACAAGCTAAAATATTTGCCCCTTATTCCGATGTAAATGTAAAATTTTATCATCTACAAGGACTGAAAACTTTCGATGCCATTGTAGGTTACGATACCATCAAAGAAATGGGAGCATTCATAGATGCCAAAAGAGACAACTTTATTATAAAAGATAAAATAATACCTCTCTTACTATACCCGTTACAGGAAATTAACAGGATCGAAATAAGAGATCAACATCTTAACAACCAAGAAAAAGGAAAATTACATTCATTCCTTAACAAGTTTCAAGATTTATTTCAGCCACCTGACGAGAAATTACCATTTACAACAAAGGTTGAAGCAACCATATCTACGGATGACACCGAACCAGTTTACTGTAAGTCATACCCATACCCCTTGTCCCTCAAACATGAAGTGGAGACACAGATAAAAAAATTACTAAACAATGGTATAATTCGACCATCCCGCTCACCATATAACTCACCTGTTTGGATCGTACCCAAAAAGGCTGATGCATCTAACGAAAAAAAGTATCGACTTGTGATCGATTATAGGAAACTAAACCTAAAAACAAAGAGTGATAGATATCCTATTCCAGACACGTCAACAGTTCTTTCGAATTTAGGAAACAATAAGTACTATACCACACTTGATTTAGCATCAGGCTTTCATCAAATTCGTTTGACAGAAAAAGATATCGAAAAAACCGCTTTTTCAATTAACAATGGAAAATATGAATTTTTACGACTACCTTTCGGTCTAAAGAACGCACCTTCTATTTTTCAAAGGGTAATGGATGATGTTCTTAGGGAACATATCGGAAAAATCTGTCATGTCTACATAGACGATATAATAGTCTTTGGTAAGACATTTGACGAACATTTGAAAAATTTGGAAATTGTTTTGAACACATTACGCGAAGCCAATTTTAAAATACAACCAGACAAATCAGAATTTTTAAGAACAGAAGTTGAATTCTTAGGATTCATTGTCTCAGAACATGGTCTGAAACCAAACGAGAAAAAAATTCAAAGCATACAAAAATATCCCGAACCTAAAACTATCCGAGAGCTTAGAGCATTCCTAGGACTCTCCGGCTACTATAGAAGATTTGTTAAAAATTATGCTGCTCTAGCAAAACCTCTAACAAAACTCTTAAGAGGAGAGGATGGCCAAGGCCACTGTAAAATTACAAAAAATCAATCAAAAAATTTTCCGATAAAATTTGACGAAGACGCCACTCGCGCATTTAAAACTCTCAAGGAAATTTTATCATCCGAAGACGTTTTAGCGTACCCCGATTTTGATCATGGTTTTATATTAACCACAGACGCGTCCGACAAAGCAATCGGAGGTGTTTTATCACAAAAAATCAATGGTATTGAAAAACCAATAACGTTCATATCCAGAACATTATCGAAAACGGAAGAAAACTATGCTACCAACGAGAAAGAAATGCTTGCTATAGTATGGGCTTTACATTCCTTGCGCAATTACATATACGGTGCAAAAATAACAATACTAACAGATCACCAACCTTTAACATATGCAATGTCGCCAAAAAATAACAATGCGAAACTAAAACGATGGAAAGCGTTCATCGAGGAACATAATTATGAGTTACGCTACAAACCTGGAAAAACTAACGTTGTAGCGGATGCGCTATCAAGAATCCAAATTAATTCTCTAACACCAACACAACATTCCGCTGATGATGATAGCAGTGAATATATACTGTCCACTGAAGCCCCCATCAACGCTTTTCATAACCAACTAATATTTAAAACAACTAACAATTCGTCATATGAAATGATCACGCCGTTTCCAAAATTTAAAAGGCATATTTTTAGTGAACCAGAATTTACTAACCAATATTTAACAGACAAACTAAAAAGATTCCTCAACCCTAATATTATTAACGGTATACTAACCGATGAAGTAACCATGGGTCATATTCAAGAAGTGTATAAAAAATTATTCAATCCGAAAACAATGCGATGTAGATTCTCTCAAATGCAAGTTGAAGATTTAACAAACGAAGAAAGACAACTAGAGGAAATTAAAAACATTCATAATTTTGCACATAGAAATTCAAAAGAGAACTCATTACAATGCATTAAAAGGTTTTATTTTCCAACGATGAGGAAAGTAATAGAGTCATTTGTAAAAAATTGCGAAATTTGCAAAATGCAAAAGTATGATAGGATACGTTAGAACAGTACACCCAATTAAATTAGAAGACCTAAATGATTTGATTATAAACGTAACAACTACAAACAAAAACAATATAGATAACCAATCACTGAGCAAATTAATAGAAATGAAAATTGCTAAATTAAAAGAAACGTTAGCCAAGATTAGGAGAACTATAAAGAGACAGAAGAGATGGGACACGGTTGGTCAAATATGGAAATGGATCGCCGGCAGCCCAGACGCGGACGACTTGAGAATCATCAATAGCACGATGAACGAATTGATTCACCAAAACAACAAACAAGTAATGTTCAATGATGGAATGAATAGCCGCTTACAAGACATAATCAACGTAGTAAACAATGCAATGAAAGAAGAAGAAAAGAGTTATAGAGTACATCAAACGGAAATCGCCCAACTGATAAAAATATCGCACATAAACACTCTTCAAGATCAAGTAGAAACAATAGAAGAAGCTATGTTAACAGCGAAGCACGGTATACCAAACAGTAAACTACTTTCTATGGAAGATTTTGGTAAAATAAATGCATTCCTAGCATACAATGGCATGCATTATACAACAGCAGAAGAACTACTCCTTCATGCTTCAGCACAGATGGCAATTAACAAAACACATGTAATTTACATCCTCAAGTTTCCCAGATACTCTACGCAAGTATACGAGTACGAGTACATCGATTCAGTTATAACTAATGGAAAAAGGATATTACTAAAGGAAAACCATGTCCTAAGAAACGAAACACATGTGTTAGAAACTAAACAGCCATGCGAACAAAAAGCAGATTTCTATTCGTGCGAGACCACATTCCTACAGCAGCCAACGGAATGTATAACCGATCTTGTTCAAGAAAACGATTCCGAGTGTCCTTATGAGAAAGTTTATGCAAACGGTATCATCAAACGTATAGGTGATACGAGCATCTTCATCAATGATGCAACCGCAAAAATATCATCAGACTGCAATCGCTTAAACCAGTTCATCAACGGGTCATACATCGTACAATTCCAAGATTGCAACGTGGTCATTAACGGTGAACTCTTTTCCAACACAGAAGTAATCATCAATCCTTTGTCTTATCGATCTACTATCGGCTTATCCATTAAAGAAACATCCATTAAAGATATACCATCAATTGAATACGTCAGCAACCTTACCTTAGCACAGCGAAAAACATTGCAAGACATCAAACTGGAAAACAATTCGTTCTCATGGAAACTTAATCTCTTCGGTTCAACGAATGGAGTAACGATCATCATATGCATAGCAGTAGCCGCATTTTTCTGTATTTCCAGAAATCGACAAGCAGACGTCAAGATACAGGTCCCACCAGTAACCGGACCAACGAACAACCTGCAACCACCGTCAGCAGTCTTCATAAGCACCCCCGCCACCTTCCAAACCATCCAGAAGACTTTGCGGACAAAGTAGCTAAGAGGAGAGGAGTTAACACGATGCGCCGAGCAATACGACGATGCGCCGAGCAACGCAACAAAACGCGCCAGCGAGCATCGAGAACCTGCAACGCAGCAAATTCCGCCAACGAGCATCGCGACGATGCACCGAGTAACGCGACACCGGCCACGCGCAGACAGCTCCAGAATAAGACACCGCTGCACGTGGAGAGCCAACGTGACCAAACCGTGGGAACCATCGCGAGCTCCCGACAGCAGGGCACAAGTTAGGCTATGCTAAGTCAGTTGTAATCAAGAGCTCATAGCGTTAAGTTGTAGTTAAGAACTCTTAGCGTTAAGTCGAGTTTTGTAAGATTAACTCTAGGTTTAATAAATATATTTTTTTTATGACCAAACGGCCATAGAAAAGATTAACTGTTCATTGAAGGAACGTTAAACTTAGTGATCGAGCACCGTTGCACCATCATCATCATGCAGCATGTTGTCCCAAAAAGTATAATTAATAATAATTGAGGAGTGCGAGCGAAACTTCATCAAACTTTACTTTAACGGAATATTGTTCAAGTACAGAGAATCGAAACCTGCACATGGAGATACGCTCAATAGTTAGATCATCAACAGCATCATCATCATCGATTCCTACATCCTACTTCGAAAAAGAATTATATAGATATATTTGTAGTAACATCCCAGGCATCTTTCCGGCAAGTTTCTTCAGACCTTAATCATGATGATGTCTCAGTTGTTTCTGAGTCTTGACGATCAATTGCTACTCCGTCTTGGCTACAGAATGATTGGATAAGAATCGCCGATAGAGGTTAGTCGTATGTCGAGACCCGTTGAAAGTCTCCTGGATCGACGACACGTTTATGGCCAAAAAGATATTTTTTATAAGCTCTGTCAGCCGATCTTCTTCTTCTTTCTTGGCCTAACGACCTCTTAAGGTCATGCCTGCCATTTCTGGCTTACTAGACTTATGTTACCGCATAGTTGGATAGTCAGTCCTCACTATGGGGGAACGGCCCAGATGAGACTTGAACCCCGGTCCTGCCGTGTGAAGACCGGCGCCGCTGTCGCATCACCACCGGGCCGTCCCATTCAGCCGATCATTCTGAGTGATTGTCACATGAACTGAAAGCTTTAAATATGGACAGCGAGTTTTGGATAACAACGTCCATCATACCCAGGATAATCCTCAACGTCTAGTTGATTGATCTGACCCCTAGATCGCAATGTCATAACGTAAACACCGACATGTCCGGAATCTGTCACCTATTCGATGTTTTTATGTTTTTTCATAAGTTTTTCCACTACAGCTCCAATTTCTTGACAGTTAACTGGTTCAAATCAACTAATAATGCTGTAATAATTCATCAACTTTACATTTTATAACTCAACAACCAATTATTGTATGCATATCAACAGATCCAAAACATTTAAGTTACATTAACTCACAATCATCTCATCAAAAACATACCATAGAACGAAATCCAATAACAATTTTCCAAATAATCACAACACAAATATTCAACGACATGAGCATTGCTTCATAAACTAGCCGCAAAAGCCGGCAGAGGAAAACACCGAAAAAAAAACGAAACCTAAATAAAATTCCCAGCCAATTGAAGCCACATATTCTTCCATCCCGGCTACCACCGGAAAGTGAATCGAAAACATCGTACCACTGCCGGTACCCGATATCCGGGGTAAAGCTTAAGAAGAGGTTCGGTTGAATTTTATCGTTTACATATAAATTTCCCATAAAATCGACCCATCTGCACTTTTGTCCCTAGGTGCCTGCTGTCTACCGTTTCTTCGCTCTAGCTTCCGGATTTCGGGGCAACCTGTTCTGTTGCTGATTTCGTTAAAATTTCCACCTTACATCTTACCATTCGGTCGTCTTTTACGGTGGAGAAAGGATTTTTAAGGTTTCTTGTTTCGTCTTCGTCGGATACGGTGTATGTAAATCGAGGCGGAAAAGCAACCAACGAAAAGGGACGGAACACACAGATTGGCAAAAATTGTGTATGCTAATTTGAGAATCGATAAAATTCACACATCCCCGCATGAAAGCGGATTTCATCGATTTCTCTGGATTGCCATCTGCATTGCATGTATACGGCAATCGTAAAACAGCTTTCGGGAAGAGAAAATTGAACGGAAAAATAGCATTCTAGGAGTAAAAGAAAAAGCAGAATATTTTTCTGAATGGTTACAAAAATAAACCAAGTGGGTAAACATTTCGGGATATAAAAATACGATCACCACTCAAATGTTTTTTTTTTCAATTCTTTATCACTTTCTCTCCCTTACACTCTGAGCGTCAAGCTAATCAATCACACAGTGGGGAAAGCATTTTTCCACCCCGAAAACCGTAAACATTTCAAATCAAACGCAATCGAACGAGGCTTGTGGGAAAGAAACTGAAGCTCGCAACAACAACAACAAAAAACCCCGATAGGAGTTCTTTCTATCCGTTTTGTGTTGATGATAGAGGTTTAGAATTAAATTTTTTTTTCTATCGGTAGAAGCATGTGGAAGATTAATGACTATTCTATCGGATCTGATGTGAATGATTGGAAGTGGCATAGAAGGCCTTCTTAGGGAAGCCAATCAACAAGATCAAGTGATCCAAAGCAACTGGTTGGAGTTTGTGGAGAACCACGTTTTCACCAGTAAATACGTTACAATTTTTATTAGTCTCGTTTTATTAAGTTATTTTCCAACGTTGTTGCCTCAAGTCGACGCGGATTTCAAACCTGCATTTGACCGTGTCTCTCATGAGCTACTCCTTAAGAAACTGTCAATACTTGGAATCAATGACTTAATTGTTTCCTGGTTGCAGTCATTTCTAAGTGATCGTTCGTACCGTGTCAAATTAAATGTTAATTTCTCTGCCTCCTTTTGTTCCGGTGTTCCCCAGGGAAGTGTCCTAAGTCCTCTCTTGTTCGTCTTGTTTCTCAATGATATTAGTACTGTCCTGCCACATGATCACTTTCTTTGCTGCGCCAACGATGTGAAAACATTTTTCCCTATTTCGTCGGAGGCGGATTGTGTTTGTCTGTAAAGTGTTCTTGATCGTTTCTCCTCTTGGTGTGCTCGTAATTCCCTCACTCTTTGTCCGGCGTAGTGTCAAGTCATTTCGTTTACCCGCTCCCGCACTCCTTTCCTTTATCGATATGTGCTGGACCGGATTCTAGTCGACCGAGTTTCGTTGGTCAAGGACTTAGGAGTATGTCTCGATACTGGCCTTTCCTTATAGTCTCATATAGATTGCTAAGTAATATGGCCTCCTAAGGCTCGGGTCCATATGGAACGTATCGAGCGAGTGCAGAGATCTTTCACCAGGTTTGCGGTTGGCAAAATGCTTGGTAGAACTTCTAGCGCCCTGCCCGATTATGAGTCTAGGTGTCAGCTGCTAGGTCTTGACTCTCTTGAGGTTCGTCATTCCCACTCCCAAACCCTATTTGTCGGCTCCCTCTTGCTCGATTGTATTGATGCTCCTTCTCTGCTCTGCTCCATCCCATTCTATGTTCCCAACAGTTCCTTTCGTATTCGTCCGCCTCTAATAATTCCAAGACGTCGTACCTCGGTTGGTCGAAACGACCCGTTCTTGCGTGCACTTCGTTTGTTTAATTCCTCGTCTCATGTTTTTGATTTCCACCACTTATTACAATCATTCCGCTTCATGTTAAGATCCTCTCTTTATCCCCTTACTCCATTCCCTTCTCTTTAAATTTAGCATTAATTAGATTTGAGTAGATTGTAAATTCGTTTGTGTAGCCAGCAGGCAGACTATACATAGTTATATATATACAAATAAATAAATAAATAAATAAGTAGCTAAGTTATAACCTTCGCTTCACCAAAACATTGCAATTGTTATACACTAACTTCCCGTACAGCTTCTGTTCATTGAGTCATTATGGCAGTAAGCTTATTAACATGCCGATGGTCAAGGCACAAACATCAAAAGCTCCAAGCTACACCGACCGACCAGCACACCGTCGAACTTATCCCGCGTCAATTGCTGCAAGATGGTGGAATAGGAAATTCAATCAACAAACTCATGGCTTACTACATTTCCTCCCACAGACACTCTTGAAAGGGGGAGGTCTTGAACCGAAAGGTTACAATTTTGTTTCTCGTTTTGTTCAGCCTCACATTATCTGGGTCTTCTTTCCCACCGTCCAACAGCAACAAGACATTAAGGTGGGTATCCTTCCAAGAAAGAAAAAAACAGTATGATCAGCATAATTAGCATCGCTTCCATCAGTTGCGATCAACATAAAAGCTCTGCGCACGATGTTCAGCATTTCTCCTGCTTCCACAAACATGCTGGCTTTCATGTTTTTATTTAGCTGTGCACAACAGTTACACACGCCGTCGCTGTTTTATGCTCTCGCCCAGGCGCATATCGATACGATTGCAAAATACGTACGCCGCACCCCATTATCACTCGTAACACCGTCCCGCTCGATCATTCGCTCCCCAGCTTTGGCTTTGGTTTTCCCGGCGCCCATTTGTGGAATGTGAAGCTATAGCAGAGTATTTTGTAAGCTATCAGCACACATCAGCACCTTGTTTGTTTTTCCAACGCCCATACATGTCTTGGTCGCACGTGGCAACCAGCAGGAGGAGGCAACTCAAATTTCTGTCGAGTTATGATACTACCGGTGTTGAGCTTCCTACGCCGTTGGTTTACGCCTCGAGAGGCGGAAAAAAATCGAGCGAAATTGGGAAAATAACATTGAGGCGTTGTGAGGGCCACACACACACACCGGTGGGGTGAAAAAATGCCTCTTTCAACACAGCAAACAATCAAAACATCCAGCTCAATGTGTTGTATTGAAACACTCGTAATGAGGAGTTAACTTTTTTGCTTTGTTTGATCGAATACCTCGTTGAAAAGGCTTTCTAAGAAAAGCGACGGATCGGAACGGAGCAATCTTACACAAGTCAGCAGTGTTATCCATTACAAACTACAAAAGTTTGATGCATCTTGAGGCCCTAAGAAATTTATACTGATATCGAAGTTTTTAGGACTTCGAGAACATTTTATGTACATTTTTGAAATAAATAAAATTTTTATAAATAAAAATTCTCCGGAAACTTTTAAAACCTTGACGTTCTAACAGAATTTTCTTGGCCCAATCAAAAGTAACGACAAAATAGAAAAGAAACAACGCCCAAATCTTGCAATTTTGTTGCGCCGCTTGTTGCTTGTACCGGCATATCGCGCAAAACAATTCTTTCAAAGTTCGCGATCGCAAGCGTCTCTCTGCCAGGCCGGTGGAAAAACCAACGCTTGTCTAGCTTTGCATCCTCTCTAGCGCGTCGGTTAATCCTGGTTTAGGGCTTTCAATTAACGGGCGGATCAAGTTTTACGGCACACCCAAAAGCAATTTCCCCGTTTTCTCACATTGTCCTCCTCTTCTACAGCGTGGCGAAATAACGAGAGCAGCCACATTTGTTCACTCTCGAGACTTATGCGGATGCACACATTTCATCTCGTCGCCAATTTTCGTCACTTCTTGTTGCTCGTTTTTACTGCCCAGTGTTCGTTCGGAAAGATTTGCTATAAAGAGTAAAACTTCTGCATACCACACCGAAAGATGGCCGTGGGAGCAAGATTATAAAAGCCTGACCAAGAAGAAAATCCACTTTATTGCAGCTCTAAGCGAACGCGCTTTGTGGAGAAGCTAGAGCATTGTTTCCTGGCTGACACTACGACAGGCCGCAAACAATTCACTGTTAGGGTGGTTTGAATAAAGGCTAAGCTTAGCAACTTCAAACTGTGAAGTAATTTGATGGCAAAAAATCATACTTCAACGCGAGAGAACTTTTAAAACTATAACCCGAACCCGTACTCAACCGTAGTCCACTCCAAAAGTCGCGTCAATCGTACAATTGTACGAGCCAAAGTGTATCTCCAATCGATCGATGGGGACATTTTTTCGAGTAGCGTGTATAGCGCGCGGATTAGAGCACTGTTTGATGCGCTCCATTTAGCATCCTGTCTGGTGGGCAGTGGAGCGAACGTGTAGCGAACCAAGTGTGTACCAGACAAAGAACAAAACACACCTCGGTATGTCAACCCGCGCCCAAATCGTGCGAAACCCGGCAACTCCGGAGAGTTCGGCAATCGATTGTCGAATGTCACATGTCTCTCTCACGACGATTATCATCGCGCGTTACCCCTTGAAAGGAAAATCTTCATTCATTCCATTCGAACGTGTGTTGTTCGAACGGTGGATGCTCCGCGGGCAGCTGAAGTTGTGGGCATGCCCGATGAGTCGGCAAAGTGAAGTCAATGGAAAAATGAGATATCAAAAAGCATTTAGGAATTATTCAACCGTATCCGGACCCCACCAGCCACTGACTGTGCTCGTGTAGTGTGCTGATCGTTGAAAATCGTTTAAAATGGGAATGCGGCGTATGTGCCCTGTGTCGAGTAATGCTGGCTATGGCTAGCCCTTTCGTTTTCGTCAGAGCATTGTGAGTAGTGAAGTTCACTATTATACCACAACTCTTGACATGTTCCAGATGGTTTAATTCTCCGAACCGAAACCTTTTTAACCAGTGAAGAGTTCATTCAATTAAGATATTGGATTTGGTAGAGTTAGAGATATTACTAGTTAGAAGCAAGTTTAGGCAACATTCTCTAGAGTCACCTCCATCCCAAGTCATGCTGAAGAAGTCGCAAAAGCACCAGACTATCTTAACCAAAAATTTACAGCGTAACGCCGAGGCGTGTCCTGAACGATTCCTGAAGTAATACCTCAGATGGTAAGCTGGAAATGTTGGGCGAAAGTTCATGCAGGTTTTAGTCCATAATGTCTTATGATACCCATAGGATTGACCCCTACCGAAAGGCCTTCAAGGTCTCTACTTTTGAATGCAGTCATGATAAACAAATAAAACCAAATCATTCAAGAAATGTTATAGAAAAGCAGTTCAAACAATAGCTCCAAAATTGTTAAATAATTTTAAAAAATAAGGATATTGTTGATCTTTTTTTTAAACTATAAATATTGAGCAAAACTTACCTTCGACATTGTAGTTGTGCAGCGATATCCTTCAGCAAGCAAGAGAAGAACCACTTACTTAATGCTCACAATTGAACAGTTACACACAATAGAGACGTCATCGGTGTTAACAGTAATGAACCCCACGTTGTTAGGGCTCGTTTGTTTTAAATTGTATGTTACGTAGTTCGTTTCTACGGACACACACACACACAATTATTTCTTTCACAGGTTAAATGCGGCTTGCTTTCTTCTGCCAAACTACATCCATTTCTATGTTACTTAAAAAGGGCGCATCCGAGGATCCTCTCAATTGACACCCCGGAACTTCACAGACACACACACACACGTTCCATTCACATGCACGTTTGTTTGCTTGTTACTATTTGGTTGTTACGCGCGCTAATTAACGATGCCCAATGGTGAGAAAATTGATTAAAATAAGCACTGGCTCCGCCGGCCCATTGGATGTGCCCCGTACACGTACAAAACACGACACAAAAACAAACACATTCACGAAACAATTGAACTCCAATTTCAATAAGCGCACAACGAATCCTCTTCGCTAATGGAACACAGTGCACAGCACACGCACACACACGCTGCTCTCGGGGTGAAATGAAATAGACGAACACAAAATTAAAGGAAAATTCACCCGAGATAGAATTTCACCACATTAAAAACCTGTGCCTGGGAAAACCCTCCCAACACCCCGTCGAACAACTCTTCCGGTTTCTGGTAATGGAAGAGCCGAATTGTGCAAGCAAGTGGGACCCGGGCGACGCAATGGCTACGCTGGTGTCGTTGTACTCGTCATCCTCGTCGGCAAGCTAACGTATTCCACCATTCAGGTAGGCATCATCAAGTGGCATTTTTTGATCGAAATAATTTGCTACCTATAACAGTACAACTTCCGGTTATTAACAAGCTTCAACTAATACTATTACCAGTAACGCACTCTAATACCGCACCATATGGTTAGCTCTGTGAGCGATCATGAGGAAACGTAGTTTGTTTGGTTAGCAAAATGATTCCACAGTTTCGGCACCTTACTTTCATCGATGCGAGACATGACAATGCAGACCTCGGTAGTGACAACTAACTAAAATAACTATTAACTTTCACTACTATTCACGTTAAGCCTCTTTACCGGTAGCGGTCCCGCTTGTAATGCACCGCATCTGTCAAACTCTACTTACACACTCACTCATCACTTCTCATTGCGCACCTGTCACACACAAGCGATCAACAACGCACACGCAAAGCCCCCGAGATAAGCGACGTACAACAGAGCACACCACGGTAGGGCTTGCGTGTAGGAGTGCAGCACGTTATGATTTCCCGTGCGGTCCCGCGGGATTTGACCTCGCACGCACACTGCCTTCCTCTTCAACGATCGATTGCCCGTGTTTAGTAACCGAACCGAGAGAAAGGTAAAACGCGTCGTTGCTGCTGCATGAACAACGAGTTCACAAATGACGACCTGCGCCCGGGGCTCTGGATCAACTCCGAATGTCTGTGCAACGCCACGGTACCCCGGCGATCTCTATACCATTCGTCACTGTCTCTTTCCACCGCAGACTACCACCGTCTTTCGCCCGGTAATGATCCGTTTGGCTAGATGGAAGACTTTCAATCCGCCATCATGTCGATACCGTCTCACCGTCTCTCTTTCCTCGCTTTTAGGCGCGAGAGTCACTTTCTTCGGTGCGCTTATTATGCGCATTTGGAGAGGGGGGAAGGCAAAAACCAAAAAATAAAAAAGGTGTAAGATTGGATAGATTAAAGCCACCGGAATGAACCAACACACAAGGTGTCCATCAACAAATGCCTCACCAAATGCACCGGTGCCCTTCTTATGGGTGCTATTTACCTTTTACTGCCTAGGTGACTTATCCGTGAAGCTGTGTGTATGTTTTCTTTTTCTATCGCCTCTTCTTCCTCTTTTTTCGCGTTTCCTTTTTGTTTGCTCGAAACCGCGGTGACTTTTCTATGTGGGCAGTGTTTTAGCGGCCAAACACTCTCACTTTCTGGGTCTTTCTGGGTTGCGGTGGCGCTCTAGCCACACACACACACAAGGCCTCTCCTCCTCTCAAGTCCATTAACCATTGCCTACTTATGTAGTTTGCTTTTGGGCCTTTTGTTGCTGTTTTCCTCACTCACTGTTTCTTCTCCTATACGGTCGAATTTAATTTCCACCGCACCGGGAAAGTTATCTAAAACCGTTACGAGCCAGCCATCCTAATGTTTCTTCATTATCGCCGAAAGTTTGCAAATATGCG
>KZ062006.1:123590-192351 GCA_002091835.1 Anopheles maculatus
CACACACACGTTCCATTCACATGCACGTTTGTTTGCTTGTTACTATTTGGTTGTTACGCGCGCTAATTAACGATGCCCAATGGTGAGAAAATTGATTAAAATAAGCACTGGCTCCGCCGGCCCATTGGATGTGCCCCGTACACGTACAAAACACGACACAAAAACAAACACATTCACGAAACAATTGAACTCCAATTTCAATAAGCGCACAACGAATCCTCTTCGCTAATGGAACACAGTGCACAGCACACGCACACACACGCTGCTCTCGGGGTGAAATGAAATAGACGAACACAAAATTAAAGGAAAATTCACCCGAGATAGAATTTCACCACATTAAAAACCTGTGCCTGGGAAAACCCTCCCACCACCCCGTCGTACAACTCTTCCGGTTTCTGGTAATGGAAGAGCCGAATTGTGCAAGCAAGTGGGACCCGGGCGACGCAATGGCTACGCTGGTGTCGTTGTACTCGTCATCCTCGTCGGCAAGCTAACGTATTCCACCATTCAGGTAGGCATCATCAAGTGGCATTTTTTGATCGAAATAATTTGCTACCTATAACAGTACAACTTCCGGTTATTAACAAGCTTCAACTAATACTATTACCAGTAACGCACTCTAATACCGCACCATATGGTTAGCTCTGTGAGCGATCATGAGGAAACGTAGTTTGTTTGGTTAGCAAAATGATTCCACAGTTTCGGCACCTTACTTTCATCGATGCGAGACATGACAATGCAGACCTCGGTAGTGACAACTAACTAAAATAACTATTAACTTTCACTACTATTCACGTTAAGCCTCTTTACCGGTAGCGGTCCCGCTTGTAATGCACCGCATCTGTCAAACTCTACTTACACACTCACTCATCACTTCTCATTGCGCACCTGTCACACACAAGCGATCAACAACGCACACGCAAAGCCCCCGAGATAAGCGACGTACAACAGAGCACACCACGGTAGGGCTTGCGTGTAGGAGTGCAGCACGTTATGATTTCCCGTGCGGTCCCGCGGGATTTGACCTCGCACGCACACTGCCTTCCTCTTCAACGATCGATTGCCCGTGTTTAGTAACCGAACCGAGAGAAAGGTAAAACGCGTCGTTGCTGCTGCATGAACAACGAGTTCACAAATGACGACCTGCGCCCGGGGCTCTGGATCAACTCCGAATGTCTGTGCAACGCCACGGTACCCCGGCGATCTCTATACCATTCGTCACTGTCTCTTTCCACCGCAGACTACCACCGTCTTTCGCCCGGTAATGATCCGTTTGGCTAGATGGAAGACTTTCAATCCGCCATCATGTCGATACCGTCTCACCGTCTCTCTTTCCTCGCTTTTAGGCGCGAGAGTCACTTTCTTCGGTGCGCTTATTATGCGCATTTGGAGAGGGGGGAAGGCAAAAACCAAAAAATAAAAAAGGTGTAAGATTGGATAGATTAAAGCCACCGGAATGAACCAACACACAAGGTGTCCATCAACAAATGCCTCACCAAATGCACCGGTGCCCTTCTTATGGGTGCTATTTACCTTTTACTGCCTAGGTGACTTATCCGTGAAGCTGTGTGTATGTTTTCTTTTTCTATCGCCTCTTCTTCCTCTTTTTTCGCGTTTCCTTTTTGTTTGCTCGAAACCGCGGTGACTTTTCTATGTGGGCAGTGTTTTAGCGGCCAAACACTCTCACTTTCTGGGTCTTTCTGGGTTGCGGTGGCGCTCTAGCCACACACACACACAAGGCCTCTCCTCCTCTCAAGTCCATTAACCATTGCCTACTTATGTAGTTTGCTTTTGGGCCTTTTGTTGCTGTTTTCCTCACTCACTGTTTCTTCTCCTATACGGTCGAATTTAATTTCCACCGCACCGGGAAAGTTATCTAAAACCGTTACGAGCCAGCCATCCTAATGTTTCTTCATTATCGCCGAAAGTTTGCAAATATGCGTTTGACCACAAGCAACGTCCACCAACCACGCTGACCATCCGGATGCTGGATGCTGGCGAAAAAGCGAGAGTTTTAGAGGTGTTTCCTTTCGATCGAAATCTCACTAAAGATTCCACCACACAACCTTGCCTTATAGATGGTTAGACCTTTCTCCTTCTACGCCCGCGTTCATTTCCCGTACATTGACTTAAACCCCAAATTGGCCCTGATTGTTTATATCGTTTATCGTTGTGCAGATGATGTTATGGGCAAAAATTACCGAAAAGCGAAAAAAAACACAACGCACCGGAGATTAACTTTTGCTACACTTTGCTTCAGGGGATGATGTGTGGTGTGTGGCTTCTTAAAATTTGTGCCCGACTTCAATTAAGCACACGAACTTATAATAGTCGGATACAGTTACACCTGATCGTTCAGCAGTTGTCAGGAGGCGAGAAATCTGACACACACACACTCAGCCATCGAGCAACTGTACCAGGACAGGGTAGATCAGTGGAGCAAAGAAGAAATGTTTTTTGCATCAAAAATTAATGGTTTTACAACGAACGGTTCGATCATTTTTCGATGAACGATTTTGTTGCTTACCTGAAACCATCATCCGGTGTTTTTTTTGCTAAAAGATTGATTTCCCTCCTTTCGTTACTCTCGTATTACTCTTTACCTAGTTGTTTCTTTTCGTTGTGGCAAAAATTCGCACCGTAAAGGTTCACTCGGTCGAATCTTAAAGCAGTAAAGATTTATTTCCATTTACGCTGTTTATTTTTCGTTGCTTTGTCTTTGTATTTCATCTTTAAATGAGTTTGTTTTCATATTCTTTTACGAGCTTGTTATACTTTTATGTTTGGTAAGTTGGTAGGTTTTTTTTTATTTATCTATAAGTCGAACTTCCTGACTTAAAATATGTTAAATAAATTCCAAAACGATATTCGGTAGTCAAATTTTTTTTTTTTAAATTCCTTCACTAAAAGTATCAGAAAATTTTTAACTTTTAGTCGCAATTCTGCATTAAATCAGAATATACCATCAGAAAACAAAAATGTAATTTGTAACAGAAAAATAAATTACTATTTAATAAACGAATATTGTTGCTTACCTGAAACCATCATCCGGTGTTTTTTTTGCTAAAAGATTGATTTCCCTCCTTTCGTTACTCTTTGCCTAGTTGTTTCTTTTCGTTGTGGCAAAAATTCGCACCGTAAAGGTTCACTCGGTCGAATCTTAAAGCAGTAAAGATTTATTTCCATTTACGCTGTTTATTTTTCGTTGCTTTGTCTTTGTATTTCATCTTTAAATGAGTTTGTTTTCATATTCTTTTACGAGCTTGTTATACTTTTATGTTTGGTAAGTTGGTAGGTTTTTTTTTATTTATCTATAAGTCGAACTTCCTGACTTAAAATATGTTAAATAAATTCCAAAACGATATTCGGTAGTCAAATTTTTTTTTTTTAAATTCCTTCACTAAAAGTATCAGAAAATTTTTAACTTTTAGTCGCAATTCTGCATTAAATCAGAATATACCATCAGAAAATAAAAATATCTAAAACAAATTATAATAATTTGTGACACAAAAATAAATTACTTTTTAATAAACGAATAAACACTGTGTTAAAGTTTAGAAGAGGAAGGAAAAGATGCCTAAAACAATATCAACAATGTGAAGAATAAATTATTTTTCTACTTAACTGTTCTGGTTATAGTTTCATCTTCAATCTAAAAATTAATTTGTTAATTGATCAAATTATGTTCTCTTTTGCACGAGATCTTCTGCAACGATTTACAAAAAAGGCGAGTCATTGAATATCAGCACCATAATTTCATTTTTACACAGTTGTGGTGTCAGAAAGAGATCTCACCATCGTCCAGCAAATTAGACTCGGCTACGTTGGGCTGATTATGTCATGAGAATGGCACCGAACAACCTATCCCGTAAAGTCCTTTTAGCCCCGTCGGCATAGTTAGAGGAGGCGTGATGAGGCCCACCAACTGAGATGAAGTGATGGTGTTGAAACGTCCACCAGGATAGTGGAAAATGATAAATTTCTAGTTGCTCAGTTTTCTTTACACTAATTTATCTACTTTAATTTCAAATAAATTAATCGCTACATCCTCTGGCTCTCTTATTAATGTTAACCCACAAACCGCAGGAATCCACGAACACACGTTGTTAATAACAAAATAATTTTCTTATTAACACTTCCATTCCGCTTTGGCTCCGGCTAACTTAAATCAAATGACTCACTTTACCGCAACACCGATTGACGCCATCGGAAAATAAATTTAAAGCACGCCCGCGTTCGATAACATCCACCCGTACCGTAGGTAGCTCCAGCGTTTGAGCCGTTTGCGCTCGTAGTAAGCTTCATAAATAGGCAACTAAAACTATCTGCCACACCAACCGATGCGAACGCAAAGGTGAAAGAAGTAATTAAAAGCTGGAAAACAACTATCAACCAAACGAATGTTGGTACCTTCTTCGCAACACCCAGGCCCCAGGCGCTACCACGTTCGGTCAGAATTGTTACGTACATACGCCCATTCGCCATGGCAAGCGCCGGTGTTTTTTCGGTATATATACATTTTTTTTGGTAAAGTTTTCTTTTTCATAGCGATATTGGCCGGCACGAGCCGGAAGGCTGTATCACCCGTAGGCAGAATAAACAAACAGTCCGCAAACAGTCGCAGAAGATGCAAGACACTTTCGAATAAATTTGTACACGTTATCCCCGCAGTGTTCATACATTATTTAAGCGATTCGTCCCTGGCGTAACGGCCAACGGATTGGCCGTTGTGCCTCATAAACTTTGGCCTGGCGACAGGACCAGCAGTTTCTTGTCCGCAAAAGACGACGGAATGCTTCGAAAGTCATTGATTACATAAAAGCTTCTGCGCGCACCTGTCAAAAACGCTAAAACCGACTTTAACCGAATTTTTTGACATTCGCCGTTTAACGCAAATGTGAGGTTGTTGTTTTTTTGCAGATTGCAGGACGGGCGTTGTAATTATCGACCATCATCAAACTACCCGGTACACGCCACCGGCGATTGTCTGTTTTGAGGTGACAGCAGTTTATCTCGATTTCTGTTTTATTCGGCCAGCCAGCTTTCCCACATTCCCTTTCGTTTGTTACGGGGCCAAGTAGTTTCAGATGGGTAAATTTTACAATCTCACAAAGATTTACACACCTACTCAACGGTGTAATAACATGACTTAAAGTCTGAATTGCTGATGGCGAGCATTCTTTTGCAACACACCGTCAGCATACAGCGGTAGAACTGACAGCTTCTTGCGTTAGGCTACTAATAAAGTCAGTGCTGACAATGACGTCACACAACAACCATGCACTACAATTAGATGTTTAATTTAGCGAACTTTTCATCACAACTTTGACCCGAACCCGAAGCGAAACCCGGTGGTGCCTCTCACCGAAACTTTTAACAACTGTGGAGCAATTTCCAAAAACATGCCACCACCGATAAGAGTTGCCATTAAAAATCGCACCACAAGTCTTTACACTGGAGGATGTCTTATTATTCATAATTTCATCTCTCTCGACAAGCAACTCCGAGCATCACCACCACACAGCATGTGCCTTCACAAGTTCCCATCGACAGAGTTGGCAGAGAGCAAGAAAACAAAAATAACAGCTTGAAATTCTTAGGGAAAAACTGGCTCCGCCTGGGGCGTTTCAGAAGTACAGTAGGAGAGCCAAAAAACCAGGAAACGAAGCCAATCAAGTGTCTGCACAGCACCGAAGTAAGCGCTGATGAATTTGCTGTACCGCAATGGGAAAGCAACACATCATGCTGTACCGAACTTTGAAAACAGGGCACAGGGAACGACCGCAAGCAAAAGGGCCAGAACCGTCGTTAGTCTTACGTACCACCACTACTGTCTTTCTGGAACGGCTTCAAGAGCGAAAAAAAAACGTTCGCTCGACACATTCCCGCTACTTTCTATTCTATAGTACTATTGAATAGTACTTGTACTTCTAGATTGAATTTGTCCAGCACTTGTTCACCCGACAGCCCTATCCCTGGTACTAGATTCGAATGACAGTTGGCAAGCGACGGTTTTTTGCGCCGTCGGAGCAAACCACAGAAACAGTGGCACAAAACTAGCGAACTCATGTTTGTGGGTTCCTGTTCCAGCACGAGCAAAACCCGAAAAGTTCCAGTTTCTGCTGTCAGGTGCTAACTTGAAGAAGCAGCTAGCTAGAAAGTGGTGCGCAAGTAGTGACGGGAGAATTAAAAATTTAATTTCAATTATTGGCCTCATTGTTGCAAACGTGCGCTTGAAATGACGTCCACGACACGGGGAGAGTTAGCAGGATCTACGGTTGGTCAGCTTTGTGTGCGCGCTGCTTCAATCCTTCGGGTTTCGACTTCACTTCCAATGTCGCTTCTATTTTCAATGAAGTCCACATCGATCGAACTGGACAGCAGAAATGTCCGTAGTACAGGCTAACAATTATGTCCCTCTTCTTGGTGTACCGGGTAGCAATCCGCAGCAGTAGTGTCTTCAAGCCGCGTGTACAAAAATGGCGTTGTGGCGTATCGACAAAGTGACATTCGATCCGTTTTTGGGGAGGTGTTTTTGGAGCGCTCTGTGACGCAATAATTTCAGCTAGAAAGTGGTGCGCAAGTAGTGACGGGAGAATTAAAAATTTAATTTCAATTATTGGCCTCATTGTTGCAAACGTGCGCTTGAAATGACGTCCACGACACGGGAAGAGTTAGCAGGATCTACGGTTGGTCAGCTTTGTGTGCCCGCTGCTTCAATCCTTCGGGTTTCGACTTCACTTCCAATGTCGCTTCTATTTTCAATGAAGTCCGAATCGATCGAACTGGACAGCAGAAATGTACGTAGTACAGGCTAACAATTATGTGCCTCTTCTTGGTGTACCGGCTACCAATCCGCAGCAGTAGTGTCTTCAAGCCGCGTGTACAAAAATGGCGTTGTGGCGTATCGACAAAGTGACATTCGATCCGTTTTTGGGGAGGTGTTTTTGGAGCGCTCTGTGACGCAATAATTTCACTGTCCAACTGACGCCGCACTTATTGATTTTGTGTGCTGTCCGGTAGAAGCACGAGGGGGATTTGGAACTCTTGTTAGCAGGATATGAAAATTTGAGGACAATCAACGACCACACATCTGGTAAAAACTGTTAGATATCCGTGAAAAGTTATCCATTAGAAAATGGCTTTAGTTGAGAGATTATTAGAGTTACTTTTTAAGGTTATATTCGACGACTTGTTACGAAGAGTTTAACTGAAGTTTCATTTCATCTTTGCGATGTACAGTTCCATTCTTCAATTTGCGTTTTAAACTTGAAACAGTGCCTCCATGTACACCGCATTGCCTTCAAAATGCGTGCGTGAAGGTTATACGCTTTCCCCTCGGCAAACTCCAAACATAACTGATGGCCGTTGTTTCTTTGGTGTCATTCAATTGAGCGAACGTAGAATTACCATTACCGTGATCTCGTATGCGTGTCGTAAACTATCAACGGATGGTTGAAAGCGTGTTTGTTAAATTATCCTTTAGACGTTAGAGGGACACAGAGTTAAACTGCACTCGTTTTCACTATCTTTTCAAGTCACAGCTACACATACAAAGTCTTTGAGAACACTTGAATGTTCCACTTGTATGTTTGATTATCGTTGTCACTTATCGAGGATTTAACGAGAACAACCAATGCCATTACGTCGCGAGGAACACTTTGCACATGACTTCCGTTTTCAACACATTGTTTGTTTAATGTAATAAAAATGAAATAAAACGATTCAAAACAGTACATCGATGAACCATTTTGTCCCACGAAACTAGTCAAACGAATCAATCCTAACCGACAACCAGGCACAACATTGCTAAGCACATTTTCCACACCCCACTCTCTGGATGGTGGGTGTTTTCCCGCTTTTCCACATCACAAACATGAACACAAACAACCACTTTCAACGACCACCTCCCACAGGTACACTCGCGCACTCAAAGGAAGTTTGGTTTTTTGCTTCCCAACCCGAGGAAAATAAAACCCCCACACACCACGCACCGACAGTAATCCTTTTTCCAATTTCCGCTTACGTACGTTTGAGTGTATGTGTATGTGTGAACCTTGCCACACGTGTACGTATGTGTGTGTATGCACACTATCTACCCTTACCGGATACCGATAAGCGAACCACGCGAACCGGATGTCGAACAAAAGGGTTTCGCTCTTCGAGGTTTTTGAGCCCACTCCGAACGAAACCGAAGCCAACGAGAAACTGTTGTGCCGCTTGTGGCTATTCACACCGTTGGACCTCTTTTTCCGTCGAGGCTTCAGAAGAGCTGTGAGAGCGTAGCTACGCCACACCAGAAAACAAACCATTACAGACGCGGGAAACCTGCACAGCAGAGCAAAAGAGATGCTTGCGAGTGGAAAATTGACGGGAAAGAAAAACAGTGAAAATTGTTCGCTCTCCATTGCTCGGGAGGGGAAATTGCGTGAGAAATCGAGAGTTTTTCTCTCTTGGGGCGGTAAATATTGCGTATACAACTCTCACGGAGTTAGATTACTCGTACTACGGAGTTTTCTTTTCATTTTCCTTGGTACAGACAGGTGAGAAGTGAGCATTATTTGAACGTTGAACTAAAGCAATGCGAGCATACAAACCGATGCTGTCTCATAGTTTGGGGCTAACGTACAAAATTGTTGCCAGTGTTGCCAGACTTTTAAAAACACTTCATGCGATCAGAATTCAAACCAATTTGAACAGTAAAAAATGGATTTAAAAATAGGAACAGTCGTGAAATTGTGAAACTAAGAGCAATTTAATTATAAAATAATAAACTTTCTGCCTAGCATAGCTAAAGCATGGCCTAATCCTTATAAATCTTCATCCAAAACGTTAAGTTTACTTCATCAATATTCCAAAACACATCACTAGCTCCAGATACATATATCTCATTTATTTAACGCCTCAACGCAATCATATGCGCCACGAATGACGAACAATTTTACATTCAACATCTGTAAACCAAGCTCCAAACGTGTATGCTGCCGCAACTACAGATGGAGCATAATCGATTTACGGCGCTAAATGTTTCTCCTCAATGAACAGCCTCGCTCTTTCTCTCGCTCTCTGTATTTTATTCTCTTGCAATCTCTTCGATTGCTTTTCCCTTTTCAAAGCATCCAAAAAGGCACTCAGTTCAAACACCTAGCAACAACATATTCCCACTGCGCAGGAGCCCATTTCCCTTTACCAAGCCCCATGTTTGATTTCGCCCGGTTTGCACCCGAACGACGCATCATAACAGAAAGCCACCACACACAGCACAACATACAGCATAACGCGCGCGTTGTCTACAACCTTCAACCCGACAACACCGTTACCGCTTTTCGATCACGGTTCACTGGACTTGGGGGAGTCCGGGAGCATAAAATATGCTGGCGACTAACAACACACCACAAATTGTGCCCCACAAGTTTCAGTGTGTTTTGTTCCACCGAGGAAAGAAAATTGCCCCATTTTTCCACCCTGTTCCAGGCGGGTGATTTTGTTTATATCCCAAACCAGACCGGTTGATGCGCATGTTGACTACAAAACGTCCCTTTACCTAGTCAGTCTCCGCAACACCTTCGGGTCGTAGTCGTTCACTTGATGCTAGATATAGCACGTTAACCGCATCCAGGCGATTCATTCTAACTTCCAGACATTAAACGCGCGCTGTGGTTTTTCGTTTGTGGTTACTGTCACGATTCATTCATCAATGTTGTGAGTGAGTCAAAAAGAAGCGTGATGAGATGAAAATGATCATGATCGTTTCAAACTCTGAATATCTGCAGTGGCAATGTTATAATTTAACCCACAACTTGACTAAAACACTTTATACTTTTTACCAGAATTCTTGTCTCTGATGACATATATTTTTTAGAACATTCACAGATATGTTTGAATCCGTCCCACCATGAGCTGGCACTTTCCCAAATATGTGTGAATTCGTGAAAAGTTTTTATACGAGTTCTCGTACACTTTTTAATCAGTTCCGTTTTTTTTAATACTTAAGTGTTGGCGACGAACCGCATACACTGCGTGAATTGCGAGATGAATTCAAAAAGATCTCGAAAATTGTCTTAAATCCACCGCGACAGGTACAAAACAAAATGATATAAATCCATAAACTGTGACACTTATTCAAACGCAATTTGGAAATCGTCAAAACCCATGGGAAAGCATAATTGATCAGCGTAATACCTTGTAAAGTTACCGTTCGCCGCATTACCTATAGTAATAGTAAATTTTTGTCCGTTTTTGATTTTATTTTATTTATTTTATTCACTGTTCTTAGCTTATACGAGCGTACACATGAAGTAGTTTGCATTTCATTTTTTTCTCGCTACCGTACACTCTTTTCAATTACATTACAATGATATTTTTTGCACTTCAACGTCAAGTGTCAGTAAGTGAATTCAAAAAGATCTCGAAAATTGTCTGAAACCCACCGTGACAAGTACAAAACAAAATGATATAAATCCATAAACTGTGACACATATTCAAACGCAATTTGGAAATCGTCAAAACCCATGGGAAAGCATAATTGATCAGCGTAATAAAGTTACCGTTCGCCGCATTACCTATAGTAATAGTAAATTTTTGTCCGTTTTTGATTTTATTTTATTTATTTTATTCACTGTTCTTAGCTTATACGAGCGTACACATGAAGTAGTTTGCATTTCATTTTTTTCTCGCTACCGTACACTCTTTTCAATTACATTACAATGATATTTTTTGCACTTCAACGTCAAGTGTCAGTAAGATGCAAGAGGAAAGTATACGCGACACTTAGATCGTTTCCGTGTCGATGCGTCTCAACCACTTGCGTACTCATTGTGTAGTTTATGAACATGAGCTGTTGGAACCATGCACATGATGTTGTTGTTTACTTATGGTAAACTGCATTTTTTGTTTTTCTTTCAACCATTCCTCTCATCTGTACATTGTAGTTACGTTTTTCCGTGGTAAAGTACTTCTATTAAACCGTTACAAATGTATGTTGAAAAAGTGATCCTTGACGTGATGCTAAACTAATATGCTTAAGAACAATACGCTGGCACACTCTTTTCGCTTTCGCTCTCTAGCACGCCTCAATTTATATGGCATTATTTCTCACTTTTCGGAAACAGGTAGTTTTGTAAGTTTCACACACGGATATATTTTACCGTGACGGTACGCAACGCGGTTGTTTTCCATTTACAGGACGAAACCCAAATGTTGATGCCAATTTACAATTACTGCACCCGATTGCGGGCGCTATCAGTTTCGCTGGTTTTGACTGATTTGCAGAAAACGTTGTTTACTATTTTAGTAGTTCTAAACCAGGACAGTCGAAAACATAAGTATTTATTTTATTTCGCTTGAGATCATTGAGATGTATGTGTTTAGATGTCGTCTGTACACATGGCACAGATGGTTAAGACTATGGGGTTGGGTGTAGAAGCAGAATGATGGGTCCACCAAGTACCTTCAAGATAGTTTGCGCAGCTTCACTGCTCGCTGATACACAAGAGAACATAGGACAGAAAAAAGAATGATTTCCCTCCTTTCATGCGTAGTTTTACAACACTGAGAGCATTTGCTATTGTGCAATGCAATGCACTTCCATTATAGTTATACTTGCGTTCGCTTATGTCTCTAAACACACTATACACTATAAAGTGTCTCGCAAATGTCGCGTACCTTAGAAAATAGCTTTATTCTGGCTAGAACCGAACAGTATGATTGCTATGAAATGTGTGAAGGGCGCGGTGTATTGAATGCTTTGGATTAAGATGTTAAAGGTTAAAAACAAACCGTTTCATAAGACAAAATGCCGATCATCTAACAGTCGAAAATAGCAATTGAGCATTTGTAATGTACCTTTTCTGCTTTCAAAATCTCATTCGGGGTTGTGTTTAGCTGTTTATTTTATTAGAGCCATTGCAGTATTCCTCTTTCTTGGCTCAGTTTGCCTTCTTTATTTGCTTCACAAATTATTGTGTCATTTTATCTTCTTTTTTGACGATTGTTTCTTTGACTGATTCACTTTCTTCTTTCTGTTCACAAACACTAAACACACACACACACGCAAATACATTTCATTCTAGTTGTAACGCTCGTTGTTCTCCCTCCTAGTTTGTCTTTATCGATCTGATAACATTCATGTACGTTCTTCATTGTTGAGGCGATCTCGTTTTGTAAGGGGTTGCTGCTTTCTTTAATCTAACGGCAATGTTGAAGTTTTTTTATCTGTTTCGCAATACATATCTGCTTTTCACTTTTGGGCCGTATGGTTATGTGTGTGTATGTCTGCTTTAAATAGCATCGTTTTAGCATTGTTTCTTTTTTTTCCTTTCTGTATTAAGTTCTCTTTTATTCGTAGTTCAAACCCGCGGTACGGTTGTTCCTTTTCAAACGTTTTCCTAGCTTATGTAAATTTTCAGCGCAAGTCAATTTTAAAATATGAGTTAACCATTTTTGTTTTCTTCATTTGAACTCTTGCTGCGGCATTGCAACTTGGCGTACAGCATTACAGCATTTTTCTTTAGATCTAAGTGAGCAAAATATAGTTCAACACTTCTTCTCTGTCGCTTTTATGATTTGAGTAGATTTTATTTAATCTTCTTCTTCCCGCTTACGTTTTCTATCATTGTTTTTAATACAATTAAGGACCATTCTTGCACGCACGTACTAATGCTGTAGAAATCATTATGCTGGTCTCTAATATTTACATGATGCTACCGTGTTTTGTTCTATGGGTTTTGTTTTGTTTCAAGATTTATGTGTTAATGTTGATTGTTTCGCATACGAGTGTTAAGTATATAGTATTATCTCGCCCTAACCCACTATCAAACTATTCACACACGCACGGAGGCGTAAACATGGACACAAACACACAGAGTCGCAAAACCCAATTCAAGGCACGAAGCACACACACACACACGCGCACGCACACACACATGAAGAGAAACAATTCGCTAAAATACAATCGAACACGACATTTAGTGGTTGCTGCTGCTAGTCCGAAACTATTTCGGTGCCAGTATAGTGTGTGGTCTTTTCCGTCATTTACAATTACTGCACCCGATTGCGGGCGCTATCAGTTTCGCTGGTTTTGACTGATTTGCAGAAAACGTTGTTTACTATTTTAGTCGTTCTAAACCAGGACAGTCGAAAACATAAGTATTTATTTTATTTCGCTTGAGATCATTGAGATGTATGTGTTTAGATGTCGTCTGTACACATGGCACAGATGGTTAAGACTATGGGGTTGGGTGTAGAAGCAGAATGATGGGTCCACCAAGTACCTTCAAGATAGTTTGCGCAGCTTCACTGCTCGCTGATACACAAGAGAACATAGGACAGAAAAAAGAATGATTTCCCTCCTTTCATGCGTAGTTTTACAACACTGAGAGCATTTGCTATTGTGCAATGCAATGCACTTCCATTATAGTTATACTTGCGTTCGCTTATGTCTCTAAACACACTATACACTATAAAGTGTCTCGCAAATGTCGCGTACCTTAGAAAATAGCTTTATTCTGGCTAGAACCGAACAGTATGATTGCTATGAAATGTGTGAAGGGCGCGGTGTATTGAATGCTTTGGATTAAGATGTTAGAGGTTAAAAACAAACCGTTTCATAAGACAAAATGCCGATCATCTAACAGTCGAAAATAGCAATTGAGCATTTGTAATGTACCTTTTCTGCTTTCAAAATCTCATTCGGGGTTGTGTTTAGCTGTTTATTTTATTAGAGCCATTGCAGTATTCCTCTTTCTTGGCTCAGTTTGCCTTCTTTATTTGCTTCACAAATTATTGTGTCATTTTATCTTCTTTTTTGACGATTGTTTCTTTGACTGATTCACTTTCTTCTTTCTGTTCACAAACACTAAACACACACACACACGCAAATACATTTCATTCTAGTTGTAACGCTCGTTGTTCTCCCTCCTAGTTTGTCTTTATCGATCTGATAACATTCATGTACGTTCTTCATTGTTGAGGCGATCTCGTTTTGTAAGGGGTTGCTGCTTTCTTTAATCTAACGGCAATGTTGAAGTTTTTTTATCTGTTTCGCAATACATATCTGCTTTTCACTTTTGGGCCGTATGGTTATGTGTGTGTATGTCTGCTTTAAATAGCATCGTTTTAGCATTGTTTCTTTTTTTTCCTTTCTGTATTAAGTTCTCTTTTATTCGTAGTTCAAACCCGCGGTACGGTTGTTCCTTTTCAAACGTTTTCCTAGCTTATGTAAATTTTCAGCGCAAGTCAATTTTAAAATATGAGTTAACCATTTTTGTTTTCTTCATTTGAACTCTTGCTGCGGCATTGCAACTCGGCGTACAGCATTACAGCATTTTTCTTTAGATCTAAGTGAGCAAAATATAGTTCAACACTTTTTCTCTGTCGCTTTTATGATTTGAGTAGATTTTATTTAATCTTCTTCTTCCCGCTTACGTTTTCTATCATTGTTTTTAATACAATTAAGGACCATTCTTGCACGCACGTACTAATGCTGTAGAAATCATTATGCTGGTCTCTAATATTTACATGTTGCTACCGTGTTTTGTTCTATGTTTTTGTTTTGTTTCAAGAATTTATGTGTTAATGTTGATTGTTTCGCATACGAGTGTTAAGTATATAGTATTATCTCGTCCTAACCCACTATCAAACTATTCACACACGCACGGAGGCGTAAACATGGACACAAACACACGGAGTTGCAAAACCCAATTCAAGGCACGAAGCACACACACACACACGCGCACGCACACACACATGAAGAGAAACAATTCGCTAAAATACAATCGAACACGACATTTAGTGGTTGCTGCTGCTAGTCCGAAAATATTTCGGTGCCAGTATAGTGTGTGGTCTTTTCCGTCGTCTTTTCGCACACGGTTTCTAATTTTCGTTTTGCGGCGTCTATTGTTGCAAATAGTTTATGCTGAAGCAAAGAAAATTTTGCATTTTTGTGCAAAACCAAACGTAACTGCAGCATATGGAAAAATTTGCTGTTCCTTCGATCTTCTCCCAAACCAGCTGGTATACATTAAAAACCTTCCTCTTTTTTGCGTAAAATAAGGCGCGTTTCTGTTGCACATAACTTTCTTCTGCTTTGCATGTACATTTATATACAACGACTACAAAAAAGCACAAAGGCATTTATGCGAAAGGCCATTCTTTTCTAACATCTAACAACTTTTGTCACTTAGTTTTCCGTTGTTTGTCCTAACAAGGCATAGCTGTTACGTTTCTGTAAACTTTTCCAGTGGCACAAATGTATGTCGTTGAAGAGCATGCGGTTATATACGCGAAAAATATATGTTTACAGACCTGGTTCGATCCTAAACTTGTACAGGCACGCATTCAACGTAAGGCAACAAATTGCGGTTCGATTGAACAATCAATCAGAACAAGTTTTTTAAGAGGAATTTTACTGCAAAGTGCAATTCATTTACACCAATATTTAGACCTATCTGAACCGTTACCGGTTATCTCTGGGCCGCTGTTCTATCAGAAGAGGTTTCAGTTTTGGTGCAGAAATACTGAAAAAGCAAGTTGAAAGTTGGCGAACTCTTTCTTGCCTTCGCGTGAACGGTAAGGTTGTGTTGGGATGTAAATTGTTGCACCCTGTCCGAAAGATTAAATCCTCGGTGTTGAGTCCAACCGGAAGCACAAGCAAAATAAAGAAATAAAAACGTTGAAACGGTTCTCTGTCTATATAAAAAAGCTTTTACTATTGCTACTATCTTACGGCTAATAAAACTTTATAAAGATGTATGTTTAACCAAAATATAAAATCATTTATAGCGAACACATATCAAATCTACCAGCAACTGAATAAACTTTGCTAACAACGTAAAAAATAGTAACATAACATAAAGACACAAACACACATACAGTAAGAGCATTTGTCGTGTACAGTTAGTAAACCAAAATCACTACTGCATACAGCGCGCCCGTCAGCGAATAGTTGATTTGACAAAACAACCAAAACAGAAAACAATAAATTGCAGTTTGCTATTTCTTAAACATTTACTTTTACACATTCGTAGTTGCACGACTGTTTAATGGCATCAGAATAATCACATCATCGTGTCAAAAACTGATTTCCCCCTTTTCGAGGAGCTCGCCGTGTTGATGGTGATATTAACTTCTTAGCCCGACCACCCTTACGGTGGAACTTATACATTGCACACGCCTGACTTAATGCACTTAAACGTCGGACTTAACAGCAGGCACTTGTAACCGTAGCGTGGATTCTGTACGAAGACGAACCGCTTGTGAGCCAATTATTGGCGTTTGGTTCGATCCTTTCTGGGACAAAATCACCCCGCAGGTACTGCAGTCATTCATCACTTCACCGATGAAGTTCGTCATTCAATGACATCGATCGGCACATGTAAAACATTGTGTCAAAGTCCACAAAAATGACGTATCTTCTCGAGAACAAACACACACACACACAACACAATCGGCTAGAACGACGGTGCGTGATTCTAAAGTGTATGTTGCTAAAACTGATACAAAGAACGCCCTAAAATCTATGCTTATCACCGTACGAAACTAAACCGAATTTAATCTACGCTCTCCTGCTATGTAATCTGATTTTAACATAAAGGACAATAATTTTAACGATAAAAAAAACATATATGAATGAAACTTACCAACAAAATCCTATCCTCGCGTTCATTACATAGTATTTTCTCTACGCATCGGCATATTATTTGTTCTCAAACCGAAATGAGAATCATGAACGTAACCGAATCCTCGTGCCATACACCAAACGAAATAACGCTCGGTGTGTTCCTTATGCAGGTTATAAGTCGGCTTCTTAGAACATAATCTTGCTGGTGACGTTTCTGGACAGCTCTATTGCGCCCTTAGTTCTGTTGAAATCTTCTCGTTTCTTTTACAATGGCATCGCGTTCAGTTATTTCACTTTCCTTTTCCCTATTTACTACTACGATGCCGACTATCAGTTACCCTAGATGGATTTAGTATAAACCGTTTCATCGTTTTCGGTGTGTAGTGCGAGTTTTTGCTTATTCCTCTTACATCGTGTTTCACGCACACATCCACGTTAAACACGTACGGCTATTGCGGTGAATTTGAGACCTTCCGCTTACGATACCGAACTGATCGCGTTGTGTGGTGAGCCCATCTGCATCAGCACCTTATCCAGCCACTGCAGTGGTCCGTGCAGATGAATTTCGATCCAGCACGGGGTAGAGGTGACATCCTGTCGATGATACTCGGCACCCCAACCCTTCACGAAGCTCATCCGTATCGTGCACATCTTCGTCAACTCGTACACCGCCTCAAACCCATGGTTGACGGATTGGGACAGCAGCTGAGCAAACTCCTGGTTGTTGAAGATCTTCAGTGAGCAGCCGGGTGGAATTTTGCATACCGTGCTCGGATGGAACCCGTGGTGATGGTTGCAGTTGCGACTCTGCACAAAGATGGCCGAATCGGACAGACACTCCGCGTACACTTCCCCACCAACGTAATACAGATGCACACCCTTCCCGATGTGGCGCCGGGTGTTTTCGATCGTACTGTTACGGTTCACATTGCTCAACTGGCCGAGGCAGAAGCGGTCCGAGTTGTTGGACGGATTGGTAAACCCATCCACTATGATGGAAGTGTTGGTGCAGTGGAATACTTCGCCTACGCGACAATTCAGCTCGTAGTACGCTATACTGGCCCAGTACGGTGGCTCCTGATAGCTTACCGGTGCAACCTCGCCGTGCATTTGATTCGTGTCCATCTGATTACCATCCTGGCCACCGCTAACCGTATTGCCTTCCTCCGGTGGACTGTAGGCCGGTGGCGGTGTTTCCGGTAGCGCTCCGTACGGGCTCTGCGGATTGGAACTGATCGGTCCCGGGCTCGATACCGACGACATCGGACTGTTGGGGCCCATATGCGAAGAAATGGGTGAATTAGGACCACCCCCTCCTCCACCTCCACCACCACCACCTCCTCCGCCGTTTCCTCCGCCGCCACCACCACCACCACCACCACCACCTGCCCCTCCACCGCTCATATGCGAGTTGTTGAAGCCCGTATTGGAGTAGTTTACGTTGTGCGGCATATTTGGCTCGTTCATCTGGTGGAATGGCAGAAGCGAATGGCCCGGCGCGAACTCGGAATGGCGGGGCACTAATACCGGTGGCAGCACCGGGCTCTCAACGCGCTTGTAGTGGTACGGATTGATGCACACCTCTTTCTGCTTCGCGCTGAACGGATACTGACATGTTTCGATCGGTTTGAGCTCATGGTGGCTTTGCAGGTCGGGCCAACGCCATACCCGGCAGTAGATCACGTGTGGTAATCCTTTACGGTGAGAAACCTACAATACGATCGTAAGCAGAATTAACAAAAGTTCTTCACGTTTGTAGCGACGCGTTAACTGGCGTCGAAAAATCTAACCTGAAGTCGTCCATCGAGCGAACGCGGTATTGTAACACACTTTGATGGCTGGCCCGGGCAGGAGAGTGCACGCTCAAGCTCCTCGATTGCGCCCTTACGTTTCTTGAGCTTCTTTACCAGACTATCGACTGCCTTTTCGGCCCATTTTTCCTCCTCGTCGCCCTGCTTCCAGCCGAGCAGCTTTTTCACTGCCGGGCTAGTGAAGGAAAACAGACTGTTGAGGCTCGACATCGTGCTACTGCTCGAGGATTCCACATCGTCGGTGTCCATTGTGAAATAGTAGTCTGCAATTGAAAAAAGGATAGGAAGAATATTACACATTGCGTAAAGAATACCAATAGACATTGCGTTATCCTACAGAAGTGAAAAGAGATATGTAATCGAACATCAGGAAGTCCCTCACTACTTCCAACTTATTTACTCAGAGATATCAGAGATAAAATTCCTGGTACGCACAAATATTCAATAATAATTTTTTGGACTTTTTTTACCATAATCACTCCAAATTAATTGATAACGTTGTCTTATTCTATCAGTACATAGCACACATGATAAAAAAGATGATAGACAATTGGGTGGATTGCTAGGGCAAAAGGTCATGTAATGAAAATACAGCAAAATAACTCATCTGTCAATTATAAATATGAGATATGCACGAAAGTTTCGAGAAAATGTAATGCATGGCGCCATATTAGCATCATCACCACCCTGTAATCAACCTACTAAACTAATTGACATGAGTATTTGTGGTTTCCCAGTCCTTGTCAAAACATGCCACACACTCACTGTCCAGCCAGCAGCCACCAGAGGGCAAATGCACCCATACCACCATCGTTGCATCAAAATTAATAGCAACGCCGTCGATAATCCGCTTCCTATGCGATAAGAAAGCATCACCACCCCGGGGTGATTTTGATTCGACACTATGTGTCCGCCCCGGGGTAAACATCAACATCAGCGCGAAAACAGCCTTTTCTTTCGCTGATTAGCCTGTGGTACCGGTGGCCAGTGGCATAAACAATGCTGCACGATGCAACACAATAATCACCAAACGCCAATGCCCACAACATTCATTCACTGGTGCACACCATAATGAGCAGCACAAACTTTATTGATGAGGATGGTGGGCGCCCCATCGATCCAATCACAAAATGCACATACATCCGCTGCGTGGATGCTGATGATGCCACAGTCCACTGCTGACGGAAACGCATCATGTAATCGTGTTTGCGAATGGGGTAAAAGGCGGCTTATAACAAGATTATTGTTTGTTTATTTGTTTAGTACGGCAAAAAAAGAAAGAAAGAAAGAAACCTAATTGAATACAAACAAATCGTTTATGGTGCGAGAAATGCATTGCGAGTCTACAATTGCTGAATGGGAGCGGTGAAAGTTTGTTGTATTCCGTCGCTTATGCGATCGGTATTATTTTGCAAGCATAATAAATTGTATTCGAGCATGAGGCAGCAGCAAGGGATAGAAAATTAATTCGTTCATCAATTTGATGTGCTGTTAACTGGGTGATAACTTGAGCCTCGAGACCGTAGTACTGAAGAACAAGATACATAATAACCGATTACGATAAATCTTCAAATTTTTGTCAGAAGCTTGCTTGCTGATCAGTCCAGAATATGTCAAAATACGACTTATCTTTGGCCTTGACTTTAACTTTCTGAGTTATCGACTGTTTCTTACAGCAACTTTACATGATCTTTCCCAATGTTTGGTTTCTCTCCACCTGAAAAAAAACACTTCTTGCGTTGAACTTCCTGTACCCATACCAAACCAAACTTTTTTCTCTCACTCTTTTTGAGAATAACAAAAAAAAACGTATCGATCAAACACACAAGCCCCGCTTCCGTTCTGATGAATGCGATAATTCTTCACTATCGTCACTCGTGTAACGATCCAGGGCAGGGGGGTATACAGAAAGGAAATATTAAACATAAATTAGGTCGTAACGTGGTTTCCCCTCGGTGCAATTACGCAATAATGCACGTAAATGGGCGCGAGAAGAAAGCACCACAGGTACACTATTTATCTTATCGCAAATACGATGTCTACGGGCTCGGATGTTACACGTACATTTGGCGGTTAAAGCAGAAGTGATTTCTTCGGTCAAAAAAGGTGTGTTTTGTTATTGGACTGACGTGACGTGAATGGGATTGATATAACATTGGCGAAGGAAAATAATTTAAAAAAAAAACAACTCAAAGACTTTTAATCCCTATGCACAAATGTAAGAGCACGTCACAATCGATGTCGAAAAAGTGTAAAAACAAGCGTCGGTCGGTATTCGATATCCGAGGTCCTACTGTGTGAAGACCAGAGCGTGAAGACAAAAAAAGCTCAAGAATAAGGCTGTACTGTACGGCTAAAAAGATTTACCTTTAAATTATCAACGTCCGAAGAGTGCTATAGGCGAGCGCAGTGCGTAAGTTAATCTGCGCTCAAATGCAGCTTAATTGCTGCACTCGATTCCAGGTGCCAAGTTTGTTGTAGTTTGCAATGGCATTGGGCTCGAGAACTTTCGTTACGGCTTGCGTGCCGTTACGCACGCACCGAGGGCTTAGTTGAGTAATTATTGGCATTGGACAGTTGGTGTTCGCGCATGCTCTATTAAAGTGTGTTTTTCTTTTCGTTTTTCTTACTTCTTCTAATTACATTTCATGTTGTCACGTTATGCTATGATTAAACTGTAATGCTTAAATTAATAACCGGGTGGACACGGCACTAAATAAAAACGGGTGCACATTTAGCTGGTCAACACGTTAATTGACATTAACAAATGAGCAAGGCGTCTAGCTTTACTAAATTAAACAACTTTCGTAACAAAGAAGATCTAAATTTAAAAAGAAACGTTTTACAATGTTTCACATTGAGCAAGTATCCTTCTCCTAGAATCTTAAGTCCTGTTTTGCCGGTTTGATTTATACACACGCTCAACTATCAGGATCTGCGTAAAGCGCTTACAGTATGCTGTTTGCTAAGTGGGAAGTTCAAATGCATCAAATCACTCACTTATTGCACTAAAGCGCTAAAGTGCAAGAGCACCAGGGCTTACTCTCTAGGGCGTGTGACGTGGTTGTAAAATATCGATTAATAACTCGTTTCTAGACGTAGTGTAGAGTGGCAAAAAGCACTCCAAACGAATGAACTTGCAAACAGGTGTGCGGAACAGACCGCGAACCGCTTTGCCATCGCCACCGGTCAGTGTACCTCCCCCGGGTGAGAGGTGGCAAACGAACAACCATTAATTCATGTTTATTGCACTGACGGACAGATTAAAGCACCACTTTGTTTTCTCGCTAATCTGCGCACGATCAGCCATAAAACACCCCAAGAACCAACGCACCTTGTAGTAGATGCAGTTTGTCGATAGGCATTCGGTGAAACGCGTTCGTTGCGTTAGACAGACTTCATAGGCAAGAAATTGGAAATTGGCGAGAGGTTTCGATGTTGGAAACAAGACTGGCAATATGTATGGAGTTGAAAATCAATATTCGAGTACTGTCAAACCGAGCAAATAGTTTGGCAAATTCGAACGCCAGGAAATATTGTTTTCTCTGGAAGCATTGAGTTATCATAACTATAACATTTGAAAAAAAAAATCATGAATCTGCTAATATACTATTCGGAAAATCGATGAGCCTTTGCGTCACAAGTCAAATACTTTTGGCATTAGAATACATATGAGCAGTAAAACCCTGTAGCATGCTCTAGAAAGACAAAAATCGTTTTCCATAATGGTTCTAATGTCTAGGATTATATATTACCCTATCTAATACATTGAATGCACACCGAAGCTGACCATTACCTTGACAATTCAAAGAACTCTTTTGCGCAGTGATAGAGAGAGAGGGAAAGAACCATCGATACATCAACAAAATTTATGTTTTGCACAACGCTGGACGCATTAAACAATATACTGCATTCGGCGCTGAACACTAACGACATGCACGTAGGCGTACGGTTGTTCCCCCCGGTACTTGTTTTGTTGAGCGTTTTGCATTTTTGTTTTCGGTTCGCCCTCTGGCAAAACATGTGTACACACATATGAATAAGCTCAGTCATAAATATCAACACATATCGGGACACAACGTTCCTTCCAGCGCACTCTAGACGCGCTACATAAATACGACAACAACCGAGAAAGGACACAAATCTCGGGTTCATTGCAAAGTGGGCTGGTGAAAGATCTGGCTCCGGATAACTGTGCAGAGATTGTATTTGTTCATGTTTTGCTACAAAAAAAAAAAAGAAAATATTTCGCAATATTTTTTACGACTTTTTCCTGGTAAAAACGTTAGAGGAACACTGAAAAAAATACTTACAATACTTCATAGTTATTATGTGTAAGTTATAATAAATAATCAGAAACTTAAATCAAAACTAACCATTTCCATAATTTGTCATTTCTGCTCCCGTCGGTGTGTTGTAATCCAGTGAATGAAGCATTGATAATGTTAAAGCGCTCGCTCAGCTCAAGAAATTGCTCCTGTTAAGTTATGTATCGTTCTACCAAACACAATTTCTTCAACTCCAAAACACGACACAATCACACAAATCAACGCCCAGTTCAGCTAACGATAGTACACGTATTTCTAACCAACGATAACCATAAAATCTGCTCAACGGCTCATCAGCACAGCTGGTCGCAGCTTTTCTACACAAACACTGCGCACACGAAACACATCACCCTGGTTTGGTAAGATCCGAGAAGAGCAAATCGAGATAATTTAGATTGTCGATCGGTACGATTATTATCACTTATAACACCTTTTCGGGGCACGCTGTGTCGAAGAAGAAAAGAACGATCGCAGTTCATTCACGTGGATCGCGGAGTTCTTGGTTTTCTTACAAGGTATTCCACGATTGAGTTTAAGATTTCCCACCCTGAGATAGTTTTCTTCTCTTCGCGCACAGTATTCGCTATAATCTCATCGGTATCGAGAAAGAAGAACCATCACGATGATAATTGGATTTTACCCCTGAATCGGACTCTCTTTGGAATCTTCGACGGCAACTAGCGCAAACCGTTGATGATACGCACTCACGGTGTGGTGGTGATGATGATGATGATCATGGTGAAGATTATGCTAAACATGTTTCTATGTTGTATGGAAGCATTCCATTCGAAATTAAACCAGAAGCTGAGAACAGTTTATTGCAAGCATTAGTTGTGTCCGTAGTTAGAGAAAGTTTTTGCTGTTTGAAGTTTAAGGACGTTTTGTGAATTTATCGTCTGTGATTTACTATGCCCAAAGACTGAGAAAAAGATAACTTCATTTTACATATTCGAGATAACCGCACGACATAACCAACTGTCACGTCACGCATCAAACGACAAAGAACTACAAGCAAAATACCAAAACTTTCCAAACAAACTCTACACCATTAGCCTCAAAATCTAAAACCAACCAAAACAGGGGAAAACGCGCACAAAACCGTACCAAAAACAGAATATGGAAAAAGCAATACGACCACCCGTTGAAGAATATCAACCTGGGAGGAGATCTGGCAGAAATGTGTGACAATCAAACTGTTAACCGTACGATGATAAACATATAAAATGACATGTTTTGTGCGGCCTTCGCGCGCGTTTCTCGCGAATTGGGGAGCTACATATATATTCCAAACCGGATATTGGAGAATGAAAACTCAGGCCAGTCGGAGTGCGTTGAATTCACATTCGAAAAAAGGGGGTCATCTCTCGCCCCAAGGCATAGGTTTCAAGAAAATCATAAACTTTATCGCTTCATTCGGTTTGTGGTGAATCGTTTTGACAGTAAAACTTTGTGGTAAACATTCTTTTTCAAGGATAGTCAGACAGAGATAAAAAAACACAAGCACTCACGGTGTGGTGGTGATGATGATGATGATCATGGTGAAGATTATGCTAAACATGTTTCTATGTTGTATGGAAGCATTCCATTCGAAATTAAACCAGAAGCTGAGAACAGTTTATTGCAAGCATTAGTTGTGTCCGTAGTTAGAGAAAGTTTTTGCTGTTTGAAGTTTAAGGACGTTTTGTGAATTTATCGTCTGTGATTTACTATGCCCAAAGACTGAGAAAAAGATAACTTCATTTTACATATTCGAGATAACCGGACGACATAACCAACTGTCACGTCACACATCAAACGGCAAGAAACTACAAGCAAAATACCAAAACTTTCCAAACAAACTCTACACCATTAGCCTCAAAATCTAAAACCAACCAAAACAGGGGAAAACGCGCGCAAAACCGTACCGTAAAAACAGAATATGGAAAAAGCAATACGACCACCCGTTAAAGAATATCAACCTGGGAGGAGATCTGGGAGAAATGTGTGACAATCAAACTGTTAACCGTACGATGATAAACATATAAAATGACATGTTTTGTGCGGCCTTCGCGCGCGTTTCTCGCGAATTGGGGAGCTACATATATATTCCAAACCGGATATTGGAGAATGAAAACTCAGGCCAGTCGGTGTGCGTTGAATTCACATTCGAAAAAAAGGGGGTCATCTCTCGCCCCAAGGCACAGGTTTCAAGAAAATCATAAACTTTATCGCTTCATTCGGTTTGTGGTGAATCGTTTTGACAGTAAAATTTTGTGGTAAACATTCTATTTCAAGGATAGTCAGACAGAGATATAAAAAAAAACATACAAACAGTTTCTAAATCATTGTCGTTTGGCATTTGGTAAGACAAAACACGTGTGCGCTGCTGCTACGATTAAGAAGTGACGTCCTTGAAATCCTCGTAGGTAATTAGCTATGAACCGTAATTAAAAAAGGAGCGCAACCCTACTGCTAGAAGATTAATCATTAGAGCAAACAAATCACCAAATATTAAACTCTAAATAAGAACAAATTTTATTACGTTGGAGGTTATCAGTTGGAAAATACATTAGGATGATGTCGTTTGGATTTGGCAAATTTTTTAACCAGGTCAATAAACTGTTGCGTCTATAGTAGTGGCCAGAGTAGCGAAAAGTGTTATCGCCAGTTGGTATACTTTCTAGACCAAAATTAAAACTACTCCGCTGTTCATATTCTCCCGCAAGCGAACTTACGAACTTCAAGATTTAAGATAAACGATAAACTTCTTACTATTAAGAATCGCTTTTACGATCAACTAAATGGTGCATTAGACCATAAATTAAATATGGGACATATTTTGCTTCATAACCGTGTTACGCCATTTCTTCATTCGTGAGAGATTTTGCGATTCAAATTTGCAATACTACACCAACGGGGAAAAAAGCATAACAATTTGACTGATAATTTATGGCGCCACCGACAGCACGGACTGACATTAGAACCCACCCCAAAGGGAGGATGTTCTGGTGATGGGGCGCTAGGGAGTAGACAAACAACAGCAGCAAAAAAGTGTAACCACGCACTGCTGCAATTCGATTCCGCCCCACAAGTGTGATGATAAAGCGTAGCAAGATTTGCGGTTTCCACCCCTTAAAGCCTTAAAGTTCGCTTGAATTCGCGTACATAGAGACGATGATTTATTGCCATTCAAAATCAGCATCGTATCGCGAGTGTATTACCGCGACTAGAATGCGCAAGAACTCAACTACACAGTTGCGCATATGGTGTGTGTGTGTGTGTGTGTGTGTGTCGCTGCCCAATTAGTTAAAGTCTGATCGTGATTTTCTTCCGTAATTGTGTTAGAAACTGGACTTGACAACACAACCCGAACGAAAGTGGCGAATGATTACAGCGGACACGTCATGAGAAAGTTGGCAAACTAGATTGATGATACGATCAACTGCAATTAGAAAATTGGCCACAACTGCGAAGAACTTTTTTCTTGGATGATCGATGTGACATGAAATTATCAAGCCAAATTTGTAATAAAAAAAAATGTGCATAGCTGTTGAACATAGGGGTCTTTGAACCAGCAAATTCAACGCTAACGTTAGAATCGGGAAAGAAAAAAAAACCGTCTTAGAAAACAGACTCCTCATGCCGATTGGCACCGATCGTTTATGCACTTTTTTTTTGCCTGTCATTTTTTTTTTTTTCTAGCACCTCTTTCCTTCTGCCCATTTGTCCCTCTGCTCTCTTCTCACACACTAGATATATCTAATGTCAATATGAAAGGCAATCAAAATAAACAAATCCGTGTCCTCCTTCATCCATTTTTGTAGCGAGGTCCGCTCCACCGTAGAGCCTGATGAGGACGGCGTTATGTGTGTTATGTTGTTGCTGCCTGCTCCGCGTTTACGATACACAGTGTAAACAAATATTCGGTACGCGTCGAAGACGCTGACGCCAACGACTCACTACCCGAAGAGACCCTCTCTCTCCCTGTGTATCGCTTGCTGTATGTTGCTCTCCGAAGTTTACTTGCACCACAAACATGCACAGAGTGCGGCGCGCGCGCGCACACACAGCCGACTGCTGATTGCTGCTGCTACCTTTCTACTGGTATCCAAAAGCGATCGATCGGAAAGGTGGGCTTGGTGCGGGGATAGAAATAGGCGCTCAAGAATCGAATATCTGTTCTAAATCACGTTTTGATGCGGTCGAAGATGATCGTGTAGCGGAGAGCGAGAGAGAGAGAGTAGCCCTGGAAAATCATGAACCAGCCGCCGCCGGGAAACGAGAATGGAAGGGAAGAATGGCATCAGAATCAAACATTGATGATCGATACCGCGCGCGTACAACCCCAACGCGACTCGGCAGTGCGTTGGCGCCAGAGTTGCGCCACCTCCATCATCAGCACCACCACTGCCACCACTTCCACAATCCGCCAACCGAAAGCACACACCACGTATCGGATTCAAGAAGCGAGAAAAGAAAATGAACGCTCATTCTTCACCGATCGACACCATCATCATCATCACAACCTGATCGTCATCATCTCCGGCTAAAGCACGCAGTTTTTATCTACTCTCCCCTTTGCGCCCATTTGTGCTTATTACACGCCGAGAGGTGGAGAACCGCTAATCGATTTCGCAATATCCAACACTAGGCATACGATTCGTTTTGTTTTTCGCGTCTTGCTTTGAACACTGAACATTGAAACTCGCGAGGACTAATCAGAGCATTTTTGGGTTTTGTTTTTCCTCTATTAGCCGCAATAATGCTCGATCGATACTAGAAGATGCACAAGCACACCCGCAACGCTCCATTAGCGCAAAAAGGGATCCCAGAAACACAGCTGCACTTCACAACCCTGCAATCACTCCAGAAAGCAACGTTTTGCTTCTACGTCATGAATTGATTGAAATTCAATTTAAATCCATTTCTTAGTACTGCATCACGATCCTTGAGAAAATATGGCGTTCGATTGCTTGCCATTAGCACGTCCTTTAAAATCCGATCAAGAAAAATGCTTTCTTCCTTAACGAACGCAGAAACACATGAATCCAACTCATCGTTGGTACACTTTTTAAGCAAGCTAAACCTCAAAACACACGCACGCAAACACAACATCGACCAAACGAACGACGCACAGGCACACGGAAAGCCAGCAGCAAGCGCGACGTTTACGCAGCGCGATCGAATCGAGAACTGATTGGCGTTAAACGCTGTGCGCAACTGAGAAACAAACTTGGTCGCTGCGGTACGACCGCTCGTCGTCTTAGTCGTCGTTCGATTTCTTCGCCGTAAACAACACACAACCGAACGGCTGTGAACGCTGTTCTTCCCCCGCTGTACGTGTTCTACGCCGCTTCCTTCTCAGCACACGCACAACAGGCCTCTGAAAAGGCGCTTTCTTTCGCGACTCCGCGACTCTCACACTCTTTGAGTCGCCGTTCTAAATCCGATGGGCGCGAGTCGCGTTCGATCGATCACCGCCGAACCATACGGAACGGGGCCCAAAGCGTACATGGCGACGATCACGGGACACACAGAAGAACGATCGCTAGGATTTTTCTCCCTGAAGCTTTTCGTTCTGTTGCTGATACGGTGTTACCAACTGTCACCGTGCGCAGTTCCAACTCCGAGACTCGGGCTCGTAACGGGAGGCATCCATCAGTAGTGCCGAATGACAACAACGAAACAGCGGCACATATAAAATGCACACTTTATAAGAAGGCTTGTTTGATCGCTCGCCATCCCAATCAGATTGATCTGTCAGTTTCTCTGCCAGAATCACCGTCGCATACACGTTCGTGTCACTCGCATCATTAGAATTGATTGTGCCGGTGGTCGTGGTTCGTGGTATATGCTTTCCTCTCGCGTACAATCATGTGTTCGTGTTGCGTGTTAAACGATCACAACACAAGGCGGGAGATCTCAGAGTAACACGCTGGATTAAAACCGCTGCATTCCCGTTAGAGTCGCCAAGCGCGTCAAAAGGTAAAGGAATTTCCGGTACGATCAAAACACTTGGTGAGCTGTGTTGAAGGCATTTCTATTTTGGCATGTTGTTCATCATCCTTACTATTTTGGGGATGCTTGTTAATAATCTTCTTCTTTCTTGGCCTAACGACCTCTTAAGGTCATGCCTGCCATTTCTGGCTTACTAGACTAATTGATACCGCATAGTTGGTTAGTCAATCCTCACTATGGGGGAACGGCCCAGATAAGACTTGAACCCCGGTCCTGCCGTGTGAAGACCGGCGCCGCTGTCGCATCACCACCGGGCCGCCCCAGCTTGTTAATAATAAGACATGTTTTATTATAATGGCTAACCATTTCGTATCTTTTTTGGAAGACTTAAAGACAAGATAAGTGTTGAAGTGTAGCTAAATTGAGACTAATTCTAGGATAGTTAACTTATTTTAGGTTCATTAGGACGTATTTTACGATGCTTAGGATTGATCAATTAATATGGTTGTTATTTTACGTACAATCAATGTTTCTCAATTTTAAAAAAGATCCTAAATCTTATCAGAGTTTAAACTCAATTTTTTAAATTATCGATTATCGAACTTCAGACAATCATACTATAGCATTTTAAGCATTTCATATGTATGTAAGCACTATTCTTCTTCTTGGGCATTACAACTTCGATAATTCTTTCACGTAGCTGGATAATCAGAATTGCGTACAGCCATCAGTCAGTCCTGAGGAACAGTACGGGCTACTGTTTCACTGGGGCAGAACTAACAGAACGAACTAATTGACGAATTGAGAATAGGATTGTTTCAGTTTTTGTACTTGCTCATGCAAAAATGTGTTAAAAAGTCTACATTATGCGTATTTGTAGCTCATATTTTTCTTTTTTAGCTCAAGGTATCATAGATCCTATGATTACTTCAAATGTTCGAACGCTGACCAAAAGCGAGGCCAAAATAAAACTCTGGGCAAAAGATAAGATTTCTCAGTTTTAAGTTAGAATAGAAGAATGAATCTCGTGGCTTAAGAGAACAAACAGTATGTTGGATTAGCAGCAAAGCATGCATCAGAATCAACCCGACATACAGTGGGATTTATGTTGATGTACAACGCCAGATATGTCTGCTACAATTGGAATCCTTGCTGATTTATAAAATATGTATCAACAAAATCTGTTACGCCAATTCAGAAATCCATAATATTTGTCTATCCGCCCCTTGTATCTCTAAGCGGAAAAGCCACGCAGCAAAGATTAAAAATAAGCAGTAACGAGTGTATACGCTTGCCAGCTTAAGGGGGATGATTGTGCAGCTGCTGTCCGCCTTCGCGTTTATCATATGCTAGATGTTGAATCTTTTTTGCATCTACCAGTACTCGCGCGTGGGAAGAGGTTTCCTCCGACAGCAATAATCATCGAATTGCGAACAGCTCAGTCCTAGAGATCACGAATCGACGGCGGCTACCACATAATGGCAAATGGTAGAGAAGTACACACAACAACAAAAAACAACAGTTTGCATAGCTAAACGCTACAAAACATTAAGAAGGCATCGGACGGTGTGCGCTAATGGTTGGTTGGATCTGTGTTAGAAAAACACCATTCTTTTCACCTTTGCAGTGTGTTGGGCACGATCGGCGCTATTTCCATCGCCCATGTGTGTGCCAGAATGAGCAGACAGAAATGATCGTTCCAATTTTGCTCCGGCCTGCGGTTCGAAGCACTTTATCTGTGATTCATGATCGATTTGCACTCAATTGTGATCCTACCTTATGTGTTTGCTGGAAGAGGTGGGATGAAAAAGTAGATCTCGGAACGTGATCGAGTACAGAGTAAAACAAAGCGTACGATCTACGAGCATAAGGCGAACAGTATTCTAGTCCTGTTTCGATTTCCTGCCATCCGTGCAGCATTTCCTTGCCGAAGAACCATCTCTTTCCAGGGAGTGATCAGAAGAACGAAATAAGTATTGCACTATGATGCATGGATAGGATCTGCACTAACAAAGCTTGTTTTAGTAAATGGCAGGGGCTCCCAGTTTATTTTCTGTTAAATACAAGATTGAATGTGATAATTTGCTTCAATCGAAACGTGATTGAGGTACGTGATTCGATCGATATTGTCTCGTTTTTTCGTAATTGCAGGCAAGCCCTAAGGAGTTCTCGGTGAAGTTGAGGTCTCTAGAGCTTACTATTCTCAGTTTTTGATAACAAAATGAATACATTTTATTCAAACGTGTATCATGTTTAAAGTTATATCAAGATTCAAATTGATAAATATATAACGTACTTCCTAGAACATCTTGAACATCATAACTTTTAAGTTAATATAAGTAAAGATAAGATTTTTAAAGCCTAAACAACTTGAGAAAATTGTGAGTAATTCTAGATTTTTCGCTAGATGAAACAGAAGAGAAAGGATATTAAGGACCAGAAATGGTCCTTAATATCTCAACCAAAAGTCCTGTGAATCCAGTAAGTTCTCTTACATAAAAAACTATTTCGTTAAAAAAAAATTGAACCTAATTTTTGCATGATTGGAGTAGAACGGAATTACTATTTGATGTTGTTTTAAAAACACCGATACTGATAAAATCCATATTTTCCTAAGACTTGAATGATTATGTTGCTACACTACTATACAATCTTGAGCAAAACATCCCCACTGTCTGTCGATCTTTTTATCGATCCATCAAAACCTACAACGTTACGGTACAGGTCTGATCTACGTTCTAAGAGCACAGCGTACCAGACGCCATTCCCGCCATTTTGGTACCACTATCAAGATGCTCGCGCAGTTGGGGACGCTGTTGCATCCATCGTCTACACACCTTTGCGTCACAAAACGCATAAATCACAAACGCACATCCACAGAATGACAGGTCCGAGGCGATCTAGCCCGGTGCAGTATGCGTCGGTGCATAAAACGTGCGTTCACATAACATTTGATGCACACATCCTCTCTCTTCCCCATTGCAGCATCACCTGCACCGTGCACCCCTCCCGCAAATGACGAATGTTGTCGAAGCGAAAAATGGACACAGCTCGAGCACAGAACCGGAGTGAAAGCAACACTGGGGGCCGTGGAAAGAATATCAGACGTAATGGAAGAACGATCAGAAACGTTGATCTTGCAGAATGGCGGATGGTGGTAGAGCGAACGGGAAATGGAGATGGGATGTCACACACCGGCAAACATATTGCTGGCGCGACACTGCCCGGACAAAACATAGCAATGTCGCAAAACATTATGCCACGGCAAACCGACCAACCCGCCCCAGTCAGTCATAAACGACAAGGCGCATGGCGCTAACGATGCCAGTTCGTGCGCAAGCGAAGATGAGGTCAATGATATTGTGGAGGGTCTGCATGCAAGTGCACGTTTTCGCACTCAAAAAGGAGTCCGTCCCTTTTTTTGTTTTGTGAAGAAAGTATACATATGCAAGCAGGAATATTTCGTAAACATTCAATAAATCAAACCACACCCAATAGCGATGTTAATGGTGCTAAAGAGAAAGGTACAGTACAATTCTAAGACGACATCCAACTTCAAGATTCTGCTGTGTTTTTTCTCAAATACAAACTGACACCCTTCTCAAAATGACAGGAGTTCAATAAGAGAAATTAATTTGCTGCTACGTGATCAGCAAACGAACATCCTCCAAAGCACAGTCCACAACTTCATGTTAACATGTCTGTAAATAATGTCTTGTCTCAAATCGAATTTTGATCGAAAATCCTTTTCCGTTTAGTTACGAATCATGATAACAACTCGACCATACTTTCCCATTTCGATACGTCCAGCGATACGGTACGTGTAGCTAAGTGTAACTATGATCGTATCTTCTGGTTTCATTCGGGTGCGTGATTTCCCGAGGCCGCTTCCTAATCCGGAACAAATTAACTCGCAGACCATTTATCTGGCGCCGCTCAACTGCCTCATTGAATCACGCGCGCACGCACCCTGCGACATCTCGAAACGCTTTTGTTGCGGCGAAAGATCCGCGAAGAAATGGAACACGCACCAATGATCGATCGTCTTACCCGTTGGGACTACCTGTTTTGACCGTAGAAGCCGCACGGGACACACGCGATCGCACGCACTAGTAGGGGGAAGGTTTTCCCGGTTCATTCGGTGCTGGAATGCATATCGAAGGTGGATTTGTGTGCAGTTTCTGTTTTTGGAACGGGCGCCAATGAAACAGGTCAGAATGCAGGAATGCACCCTGATATCGGAGTACTTGAGAGGCGCATGTACAGGGTCTGGTTTTTCATTGGATACCATCGGCTAAGTTGAACACGCCTCCATAACAACAACGTTATATCTACTGATGGAAGGTTCAGATACAAATGTTCGACAAGCATTAAAGTAACTTAAAATTACATAGAACTGACACTTCAAAATAAAAATGGTAAAAAGACGTACCCAATAATATGCATAATCTAATCTTCACTTCGTAAATCAAATCCATTTTATGTTCGTGTGTTATCATTAAAAAATCATCGCATCTTAAGCACCGACACTAAATGATGCCTTTATCGTGTCACGTAAGTGCACGGACAAATGGGAACATTAGACCGTGGAACGCGCCTGTCGCACACATAATCGTCCTATCGCGGTCGCGTGGCACCACCGAAGCTGGGAGCAGAAGCTGGGCATAATAATCGACCATAAATGATACGATCATGATGACCGGCACACGCAACTGGCTCGCTACGGGTGGTGTGACGACGAAGGAGGTTATATGTGTGGAGCGAACCAACAAATCATATGCTCGGGCCTTACGTTCCGTTTTACACTCAACATGAGCCAGGGTAGTACTTGTAAGTACTGGTCGCAACATAAATGTACGCACCTAACGGAACGCCCCTTCCACGGGACACAACACAGTTACTTCTGTCCTGTCTGTTCTGACCTGATAAACAGGTGTGGAGATAAGGAGGATGGCTCCGGGTGAGGGATGCTGATGTTGAGCCTGGAATATACACAAGAGGTGAACGAGGACACGCGCCCGAATTGCCGACATGCCGGCGACCACAACTATTCCAACTCGCGAGGAGCTTTTTTTTTCGATCTCGATCTATACTCAACTATCACCTTTCTCTTTATTGGAACGATCGTATTTCCTATTCTGGGAGCAATGCTGCATCGCTTAAACGTCTTGCCACTTTTAGACATATCTCTCGACACTTCATGTATCCTCCAGATACAGAAAAGATACGGCAACGATCGAGAATTCAAAACATGCGCGTTAAATAATATAAACATAAGCTTACACAGTTCTTCTTTCTGTAACCCAGATTGACAGAGGACCAAAAAAAACTTGCTTACTACTAAATTATACATTCATATACCAAGGTCCACTAGACATGAAATTGTAGCAAAATCGCAAAAAACGAACACGAGCCCTGGGGATATAAGAAAGAAATTGATAAGATCATTTACAATAAACAGCGAATTAAAGTGAGCTGTTCGAATTTCCCCACATTCACGCCAATAAACTAACACACGTCAAAATGATCTGACGATAAAGCAATTTGCTGCGATTGCTTCCGGCAGTCAACTTTTATGGGGTTGGGAAAATGTACACATTTCGCATCCTTCCGCAGAAAACAAAAAACCAAGAGCAAAATTACGACTCATGCTTCCGTCCCGACATGAGGGAGTTCTAGCGATTGAAGATGGCGATGTCCGAGATTCCTAAACTCTTATGTCTTCAGACATAACCTAGCGCAACTTATCTACAACGAAACGAAAGCGTACATAGCACACACACACAGCATCACACCAACACAGCACGCTCTGCGCGCTTAATATATTTATAAAGCACTTAAAGGAAACGGCTCCATCATAATCTTATGGTCCTGACGAGTGAAAACGCCATCAAGCATCGCGTTGCAGGCGTACGGGGTAAAGGCTGCAAGAACGAAGATTGCAAAATGCGGTAGAAGCAACACGAAGAATCCGTGGGCAAAACCTACTGATGACAAACCATACACGAACAAATCCCTCACCCTGTACACATCTCGTCTTCGTGCCCAAGCTTGCCTTCCTGTTGGCGAACTTTTTGTCCTGCTAGCAGACAGTGGACAGACGTCGTCCATCCCAGAACAGCGGCGAAACGTTTTCGATGTTCCGGAGCAGTCGCCGCCGCCGCCGCAGCTGTACAAACGCGCCACAGTCCCCGGGCGCAGTTCGGGTGCATATGTATACTCAGCTCCACAAATGTGCTCGTTAAGCAGGGTTTTTACGACCGATTACCTGTCAAGCGTAGTTTGTTTAGAAAACATATGATTTTATTTCTCAAGCGTGATTTAATCGTTCATCATGATGCATAATGCATCTAGATGAGCAGCAGCGGTGAACTGATCTTTGTCAACAAGATTTGAATAAAAAGGGAGAGTGTGAGAGTAGCGTGAAACAAATTATAATCATATTTCGTAGTGTAATTTGCATCAGAAAATCTTGAGTCGATACATTCACTCATTCGCCAGACATGTCTTTATTGGAACAACATTACTAGCACTCGGGAACCTCGTGACGTACGCAATTTCACCAATGTCAGTGTTAGCAGTAACCTCAGCTGTATTGTAAACCATATACTTTCACGCTTCTATTTCAGCTTCTCTGGAGCTTCAGAGAGCAAAATGGACCGATTTCCGTAACATTTCTTTCCACATGCTACATCCATTCATCCATCCATACCACCAGCAACAGTCAAACCGTGACGTGTAAAAGTCGGGAAGAAATCGCGCATTGACTTTGGCTCCACTACCGACAGGCCTAACGTACGCGTGCCAAAGCCGGCTACTACCGTCGTGCCTTGTATCGCAAAACCGACGCCGTTATATGTCATTCTAATTTGTTCCACCTTCTTTCTACTTCTGGACAGGCTTACATGCAAGCACACACATACACATAACGCATCATCATCATCAACTAGCTGAGATTGCAACAACGCACGATATGCAAGGCCGTCTATCCGGTGGGTTGCGAACCGTGCACTTTAAAGTGCGGCAACCCGCACAGCTGCTGAGTGATTGCACTGCGTACGAGCGGGGTGTTCTACAACACGGTTCGGTATGATAATTGGATGACGATTGACGTTTGCGAGTTGTTCCGAAGCAACTAAGGGTTTGTTGTCTCTGGCGAGGGGTAGGGCTAGGTGAAAACTCTACAGAAGCAACGACGAAGCTGTTTGATACAGAGAGACAAGTATTAAAATACATTTACTACAGTTTGCTCAAAAGTTTAATAAACATCCAGGTTTGCAAGCGATCAGACAAATTGGGGAAAAGAGAGCTCAGCAAATATGAAGCACAATACGATTATAACATCATACATAACCGGTTCACAGCAATGGAAGTGAAACCTTCATCAAGACTTACAAACATCAGACAAACGAATCAAACGACTGACACGGTAGCTTAACGTATTGTTGTAATAGAAGTTTAAATTTCAATAGAAAAATTATTACAAATTTCAAATTATTAGAACTTTCTTTCCGAAGTCTAACGTCAATCAATTCCGATATTTTGGCATTCGCTTTCTGTTCCAAGAAATATGTTTTCCTACTTCCAAGAAACAATGCTTAATAATTTAAATCGTGATTTATGTTCCTTCCATGCAACGTACGATGGAGCTATATGGTTTTCACCCGAACTACGCATTACATACTCTAGAGGGGGTCTCTCTCGGTACTCCATTGACGTAATATTGACCGTTCCAAACCGCACGTCCTGTCCAATGGTTTCCCCTACCGTCAAGCTCTGCCCGTTTGCAACATTTCAGGGAGGAAAATCGTTAACAAGTTTTAGCTTTTTATGCATCCAGCCACTTCCACTACTCTCGTACGCTCCCTGCCTCCCTTTGATCCCCCATTAACGGGGACACGAACACGACGCAATGGAACGGAATATCCTTGGCAAATTTCATCAATGTACGAAACCACTTTACAATGGGGAGAAGAAGTTTATGGGGCGGTCACTACTGTTGCATGATTGTGTATCATGCCGCAATTACAAACACTTAATGATGGTTACCGCTTCCTCGACCGCTTCCTGTTGGTGTTGTTGCGTTTGCGTACACACACACAGCCGTTGATTAGTGATAGGTTTGGAAAATAATCTGTATGCGTCAAAAGAGCGCAAATTCATTACCTTCTTTGTGCTTTCATGGTTTGCAGTACGGGAAAACGCGTGCTTGCAACAATAAGGATACTCTCCCCAGAGTTTTTATGTGTAAGTACAATGGACACGTAAATGTTATCAGTGCTTTACAATCACCCCTTTTTGGAATAAGCAAAACCGAATAAAATTATCGCTCGCTACAACCCAATGTCACAGTGAGCTCGTGTGTGAATGTTTGACTGACAGTTGTTTAAAAATGACAACAAAACTGTATAGATTTCGACTTTAAAATTATGCCCTTAATACATACGATTTGCCGTTCTTATAGAATACAGACAAAACAATAATATGTTTGAGGAAACTCTACAGACTCTCTCTCTCTTTGTGGATCTATCTGTGGATAGACTGTGGATTCTTCTTCTATACTTTATTCTCGAAATGTTTTGACCTGCGAATTTTGGCAATTCTGATTGGGATTCGATACCGGTGCCTATTGTATGAAAGACCGGTTATATGTGAACCAACGAGCAAAACAATTATTTATATTATAAAGATACACAATTTTAGATCCTACAACAACAAAAGAAAAAAGAGTAGCATTTTTGTACAGTAATTGCATAAATTGCTCTATCAACACTCACATTCCCGCATCCACAATGCAGGTGGTGTCGGAATCAAGTTTCTCGGAACGGATCCAACTTTCGTTTGCTGCAAAATACGCACCCAACATTACTGCTGCTGCTGTTGCGTTCGGCTGATTTACTAGCCAAACAGACGACACAAGCCGCCCGCCCGTAGGAAAGAAAAAAGTGTACACCGTCGTTTACCGAAGGAGATACACAATTTCGTGCCATCACTACAACTGGGCCCGCCAACCCGTCAGATTCACGTGCGATAAAATTAGCGACCGAACAGCAACAGTGATTCCTTCCATTTCCCAAAACAAAAACTCAAAAACCACAACACCTCACTGAACGCAGCACATATTCATCACTCAGGGACGGCGGGGCAAGAGATTCTGTGTTGTCTCCCGTAGACAATCTGCTTCCTTTTCCTCGCACCGAATGTGTGTGTGTGTGTGTGGTGCTGTAAAGAATTTTCCCCAGGGGGAAAATTTGCGTAATTTGAGGTCAATTTTTTATCAAATAAAAGTTTCAACATCAAACGGCGGAAATTCCTCGAACAACGAAGCACACAACGAGCCCACAGCAGTATGCAGCAAGTCGGTTGAATATGCGCAAAACTCTGCCGTAACGAAATTAATAAGCGTGCAAACTTTTGTTCGACGGAATCCTTAAGCAAAACCGTGTCTCTTGTTTAATAATCAATCCCCCCCGAGATCACGACACAAAAAACATGAACCCGAGACGCATCGAAAACCATAGACACGGATGCTATTTTGGCAAACATAGAGAACGGTGGTACACCGTGTAGAAGACGCGCATTCCTTCCTGCTGGCGTGTAATCGATGCTATTTTCACCGACGTCGACGATACAATCATAGCGAAATCGTGCTATTTTCTTAGACGTCGTCCATTTTCCCTGTTTTTTTATTTACTTCAAACATTCCTACCAATACTTACGTAGCTTCGATCATACTGCCGCCGCCTGCCATTGTGTTGAGCATGATGATTGCAGATCGGTCTCTCATCGATAAGTCGTCGATCGAATTATAAACTTATTTTGTTGGCCTTTGGAGCAGGTTCCCTCTAGATGTACTTCGCGTAAGTTACCAGCTTTATCTTTTGCATTTTGCACTAAACCCTTGAAAAGGGACTCGCACAACGTCACAGAACCATCGATTCGATGTCATTACATAATGACGATCAAAACACAATCACACCCATTTTGCAGAAAATTGGCCAATGGTAAACACACTCTAATAGTAACGATTCTTTCACTAACTAACTACACGCAAGATGCACATGTCATTTCATACACTTTTTCACCATATTATATATTCAACGTTGGTTCAATCGGGAGATCAAACTTATCGCTTCGGTGGACTAACGTTCCTTTTCGTAAAAATAACCTGTAACACCACAGGCAGCTGCCAGTCTACGACCGAACAAACGAAAACGATGCGATAGACTGGCTTGTCAACCGATTAGCGATTACAATTGGAGCATCCCCCCATCGGGTAAGCGAAACACGCCAACAACAGCTAAAAATCGGAGATGCATCCGGCGCGATTCGTGCGACGAGCAGGTAATTAAAGATCGGAAATTGTTTTTCTTTTCTTGCTGGTTGGTGTGTATTTTTCTTGTACATTTCGCGCTTCATGTGTCTGTGCAGTTGGTGCAAATTGCAAGCCACTCTTACCCCATGCTACCTCAACACCTCTTCACGCGTTAACTTCGATCAAATCAAGATTTCGCTAGGACACAGGACTTGGGGAAACTGTGGGGAGGGGGAGGCTTGAATGATTGATTCAAAAAGAAGTCTACTCACATCTCGCATCTCGCAGACCCCAACAGTTAGCACACTGGTGCTATATAAACCCTGACGATGCACAACATACATTGATAGAAGCATACTCGCATGCGAATAGTGTTTGGCAGTGTATTGGTTTTGTGCTTTCGATTAAATGTCGCTAGAGCTATTGTTTTGTTTTCTTTCGTGACGGATAATCTCCTATGCACATCACACAACTCTCCCATCTCTTGAACCAGTTTATCTTGCTACTCTACTTTTTGCCCGTTGTTGAAGACGAACAAAAGCCAAGACTCTGCACACTACTACTACGCGCTCTACATAGCTCACGGCTTTAAGCGTCACACGGCGAGCCGCGCACTGAGCAAACCCGACGTCCAAGTGTCTCTGTGGTCGATTAAGATGCAAATCTCTCGTTCAATTCTAGCGGAGAGGCAGAGAAAGAGGTGTACCTAGAGCGGAGGCATTCAGTTTGCGCTGTGACTTGGGATGCACGAGATCGGGTGGTGATGCTGAATGTGATCAACGACGCCAGAGCACAAAGTCCACCATGGCGGACGCCCTACACAACACAGCCAACGATCGCGATCGCGGTACATACCGTGGATGCACTCAATGCACTTAATGCACACTAGAGGCTGACGTGTGCGCGCGTAAGGTTAATGGAGGTATAGTTGTGTTCCTTTTCCCTGTTGCAAGCTTCACGATAGAAAGCACAACCGAACGCACTTGGATTCGCGTTAAACATAAACCGAACTAATGGTAAAGGTTTAACTTGACTAAGTGCAATACTTCAATTAACAAATTTCATCCAAGGAAAGTTTCAAACTTGTAAAATCCTAGATAAACAAGAATTTAAAAAGAACAAAAAATTAAATACTTTGTCTAAGAAATCCAATATAAACACGATTTGCGCACGAAAAAGGTATTCAAGTTTCATGGAGAGAAGATGTCTGTATTATGCGACTCGCAAAAACAGATACGACACAGGTTAACATCTGCATTGACTAACGCTGTGCTTACAGATAATAAAAGGTCATTTGCAATATTCGATGTCAACAATGTTTTCCATACACCTGAATCTGCATGTAAACCACAACGGTATCCTTAACATTTTTTTTTTGGCATTTGGTACACACATTTACTAACCGTACAACTCATCACGAGTTGACAGCAGAAAGATAGGCCCAACGCTAACAGGTGGATTCCTAGCAGAGAACAAAACCGTTCCCATTCGGCTATCGATCTCGGAAGAGTACGGACGTGTTTCTCTTGCGTTTCTCACAGCTTATCCCGATCAACAAGAGTTCTCTCACGCAAATCAAATCCTCTCTGCCCATCATGGGAAAGAGCAGGCTTATAAGAGGGAAGAAGTCCCAAGCGTCATCCACGCTTAGTACTGACGCACTAACACCAAGCCGAAAACGGCCTAGTAACGAAAACAGTTTTGGGTTACTAAGTGACATCGGTAACAAAGAACCACGGGCCAAGCAAGCAACTACCACACACAACGGTTCGAACGCTAACCAAACAAAAGTGCCTCCAATAACGGTGAATAGTGCGTCTGTGGCGTTAATCCACAAAACAATAGTGGCGATTGGTGTTGTGCGGTACACTACCAAGCAAACAAAATACGGGACTATAGTTCAGGTGGAGGAGGTGAACGACCACAAAAAAGTCACTAAGACACTTAAAGAAAAAAACGTAAGCTTCCATACATATCAACTGGAAGAGGAAAAAACGACTAAAGTAGTGTTGCATGGTCTGTTTGAGCTAGCGACAAATGAAGTGTTAGAGCTCCTGAAAGATGAGAACATCTTTCCTGTGGAAGTGAAAAAACTGTCGATTAGAAATAAAAAATACGACGAGCATGCAGTTTACGCATTACACTTCCCCAAGGGCACCGTAAACATGCAATTGTTGAAAAATATTCGAGCAATCAACCACTGTCGAGTGAGCTGGGAATATTACTCCAGTAAACCAGGGCCCATGCAATGTAAAAGGTGTCAGCTATTCGGTCACGGGGCAGCGAATTGTAACCGAAGCAAAAAGTGCTATCTATGTGCTGGTGAACACGATCCGATCATTTGTCCACTAACGGCTGGTCCGTCCGCAGGCGATGGACGAGTCCCCGAACACAAGCTCAAGTGCGCAAACTGTGGTGGTAACCACACTGCACGATCACAAGAGTGCCCGAAAAGACCGGTCCGATCAAGCAACGCAACTTCGCTTCGAAATCCTACGAACCGTAAATTTGCACCATGCGCTACCGACTTCCCACCACTTCCCCAAATGGCTCCTCTACAGGGCTGGAGACAAAAATCTACCAACGCGTGGACTGGTAGTGCTCCGAGCTCTAGTCAACTTACTAAAACTAACAACCAACATCATAATACTAACAACGATCTATTCGATCAAAGTGAACTTCTACCTATAATACCCCTATTACATTGGGTGGTTTTGGATGGAAGTTTTGTGTCAAATCGCTTCTGACAGATTTTACCTCGGTAAAAAAAAGGAATTGGTATTGCCCTATTTAAAATCTGTCACCGAGAGAAATTATCTGCCAACATGAAACAAGAAGAAGAACAAGCAAATTTAGAACCAAAACAATTCGTAAAAGACTTAGTTAAATTGCTAACCGTTCAATCCTTTAATAACATAATGGATGAACCGTTTTATGTTATTTCAAAACAGTACAATAATTGATTGCGAAGAGAATTAACCTCCACACTGAGACACACAGCATCATTCCTATATCCCAATTTGGCTTCCAAGCATCTCTTTCAACAACCCACCAATTACACCGTCTTACCAAATCCATTAAGTACAATAGAACAACACAAAAATCGACTGGTATGGTATTACTCGATAGCGAAAAAGCTTTCGATTCAATTTGGCACAATGGTCTTTTATACAAGCTGGTTTCACTTGGCTATCCAATTACCATAATCAAAATCATACAGTCATTTCTAAGTAACAGGGAAAATAGAGTGAATATTTCAAACAAAAAATCAGATAAGTTCACACCTGTAGCTGGAGTCCCGCAAGGTAGTATTCTCTCCCCTATCCTTTTTAATATTTTCATTTCGGATCTTCCTAAAATGAAAAATTGTACTCAATATTTATATGCAGACGATTTTGCACTTACCACCTCATCTAAACGCCCAAACACAATCATAAAAACCCTGAACAAAGCTTTGGCCATTTACAGTAAATACTGCCGAAAATGGAAATTAAAAATAAACGAGACAAAAACAGAGGCAATATTTTTCACACGTAACCTATGTCGTCGTAAGCTCCCTAATCAAGGCCTATTATTAAACGATGTAGCAGTGCCCTGGCGTAATAACATAAAATATCTCGGCGTATTTCTTGACAAGCGTTTGACTTTCAAACATCATATTACAAATATCGTATCCAAATCAGAAAAACTTATCAGAGTACTATACTCGTTTTTACACAGGAAGTCCAAACTCAATTTGACAAACAAAATATTAATATACTATTGCTTCATAAGACCAACAATAACGTATGCTTGCCCGATATGGAGTAACATTGCCAAAACTCATTTAAAAAACCTTCAAGTCCTACAAAACAAAATTATTAAAATGATTCTCAATGTACCCATGTCAAAATATTAATATACTATTGCTTCATAAGACCAACAATAACGTATGCTTGCCCGATATGGAGTAACATTGCCAAAACTCATTTAAAAAACCTTCAAGTCCTACAAAACAAAATTATTAAAATGATTCTCAATGTACCCATGTGGTCCAGAACCTCAACTATTCACGATAACACCAAAATGTTACTTATAACCGACTATATTAAAAAACTGGATATCAACTATAAAAACAAATGTCACAGCAACATACGCCCTGTAATTAATGAATTAGTAAGAAATTAGATCTCCTTTTGTCCCCTGTTCTAAGTGTTTTCTTTTTAGTTCATAAATTAGCATTAGGATTTAGGTCTTAGGTATAGTTGTAAGTGATTTTTCTAAAATTCTGTGGGTTTTTTATGTCATTTTTCCCACTACGTGTACTTAAGCAAACAATCCATATTAATCAATCGGCTATGCCAAGAAAATGTAAAACAAGGCATTGTGGAGAGTTAATTATAAACGAACCCATTATAATTTTGTAAACGCTTACCAGTAACACGTATATATCCCAAATAAATATTACTACTACTACTACTACAAAACCGTTCCAATCCTATCCTATCTGTTGGCCGCGACGAGATGTTTTTCCTTCCTTTTCCCGATAATAATAGATTTTCCCTCCCCGAAAGCAATGAGCAGTGCGCGTCGCAGCAATGCAATCCCGCGTACTACTACCATCGCAACCCCGGCAGGTGCGGAAACACAGGTTGAAAATCCTCTCGAAAGCAACAAATAGCGCGCGTTAATTGGGCGACTCGGAGCGACTGCTGTCTGCAAACGCGATTATCTTTACAGTGAAACACGGTCGGAGGTTGTTGTGTACGTATGGCAAAAGAGCGCCAAAAATGTAATGCTCACTTTTCAAACAAATAAAGCAATACAAAAAAACATGCACACACACACATTAGAACAACAATCGCCCAAAACATTGTGGCATAAGCTTTCACCCGCATGTACTAGAGTGTTTCATGTTCAATGTATCATCGGTAAAATATTTGCTGGCAGCAGTTTGACGGCAGACGACGGGTTTTGTGAGCTAATAGGTCGCGTGATACTACATCGGTGCGGCGTTCCTCGGCCGTCGTCATTTTGGATGGTGCGAGTGTTTGTAATAATCATGTGAAACGCGTCGCTAGCTGGATGAATCATTTCTTGGATGTACTTTTGGGGGCGTTAAAATATGCGATACACCAAGCAATAGAGAATTCCTCCTGAAACATAGCGTACAGAAAACAATCTAAGTAATGCACTTTTTTGTTTGGTTCGCAATTATTTTACAAAACTTACCAAACATCCTTCCTGCCCAATGAGTCAGAATACTCGGTAAATACAGTGGCTGTTTCCCCATATATCCGATAGCTTACCCCGCTTTGCCGTGTTTTGTAACCCTATTTTTCAATTCACAAACATAATGATAGCAATTTTTAACTTTTATCATTACATCAGCATTTGCTCGCCCACCTTCCATCCAATGCCTTGGTGACCATATCTTATGAATAATTATACTTTATTCCTATTTTCCGACCATAAGATCGATCCGTACATCAAAAGCTAGTTCCTGCCAGACAGCAATAAAAATGTGCACGGAAAAAGAAAGGTAAATAGCTTCCCAAACTTAAGGATGGCTACAATTGCCACCGTTACTATTCGTATACGACCCATTCCAAACATTCCGCGTTGTGCTGGTGGTGAAATGAAACAACAAAAACCGAATCATATCTACAACGAAACTCCCATACGACAAGGACGCCATGTTGTGTGGTATGCAATTTTGCACAATTATCTAACACCAGCAGCGCTACCCAGCAGCTCGGACCGCTACTTGCACCTCCATTAAGGGGGCCTCCTCTGTCTGATCGGTTTCCCGAACTCAAGGGAACGACCTACAGTCACGTCACAAAAACTGCGACCCGTAGACAGGTGGTGACCCGTTGGTGATCGGCAGAATCGTAGTCAATGGGATGGTGGTTTTGCAACGATAAATAGCCTACAGGCGGAAAAAGAATTGCCGCCGTGTCGTGGGTACCAATGAGGAAACGGACAGAAACCGCTTGACCGGTTTGAAAGATCACCGGAGCGGCGATGGAATCGATCGCCAAAATATTTTCGCCAACACCCCAGAGGTCATCGCGTAATGTACACCTATGGCAGAAAAGATCAGGTTCCTGACACTGGGGCATTGAAGAAGATCTTGAAATGGTGGGAGATTGGACCTACGCATTTGCTCCATTTAAATAGCGGTAGTTTGGCAATTAGGGGACACACAAAACATTGCGTTCTCCTATTGGAAGCATTGCACTTGCAATAGCAGAGCTATTAAGGATACACGAAATTCTTACTAAAGCTTATAGCCATCTAGGATGAAGGTAAGTTTTGTCAGGATATTTGTTTCAAAAATCTCCTTTCACATCGCGCTTCATCTACTTTCACAGATCACATTTACTCTAGTGATAACCGTGGCATTGGTGGCCTCGCTCTGCTCAGCGAGCCCACTTTTGGTCACAAAGCACGTGGTGAAGAGGCTAGTCGCAAAACATCAACAACCAAAAACCGTCACACATGCCGTAGTCTACACTCCGGTTGTCGCTCCAACGCCGCATGTTGTTGCCCCTTCTCCATCGCTGCATACAAAGCTCGCCAGCACTCTCGGGGCGCTGCTGAAGACTCCTTTGCTACAACATCCCTGGCTTGCCAAATTCACGCCGGGCGGTGTCGTTGAGGTGTACCGCAAACATGTTCCTGCTCCAGCTCCTTACCCAGCTGCCGTTCCTCCCGCAGTACTAGATCTACCGCATGAAGTAGAAGAGCATCACACGGTGACCGTTGTAACTTCACCACCTCCACTAGCACCCGCTCCAACACCAGCTCCAGTTGTTGTTCCTGCCCCAGTTTATGGTGTACCGGCACCGACGTACGGGCTACCGTCTACCTCCGAACATTCATCCTCATCCTCATCGGCTTCCAGCAGCTCGTCCGAAACGACATCATCCGGAGCGAAATATGTCGCCGTTAATCCTGGCGCACGTCACGAAGCTCCCCTGCCAGGCTATGACCATTCGGTCGTTTTCGAAAACCTAGAACCCGCCCCGGGAACCGAGGGATTGACGATGTTGGTGCCTCCGGTGGTTTCGAACGAGCTGAACAACTGGAACGCCGAGCCGGTCGTGCTCCGAGGGCAGGATCTGTTGTCCTCGGACTATTTGCGAATGGCCAATGTGCCCACGGTAGTTGAAGGTGCCGGTGAGGGTGGTGAGGCTAAGTACGTCGCCATCAACAACGGTGTACGGCACGAAGCACCCTTGCCCGGATACGATCGTTCGATTGTGATCGAAAATCTCGACACAGTTTAGTGAACTCATCGCCAAAGAGCAAAACCAATCACTTGAAAACCACAACAAATTCTACCTTGTAAATCAGATGTCAATGAGCAATAAAGTCTTAAATGGTTGCTTTCGAAATGACAGCGTGGGAGGTCTTCTTTTTTAATGTATTTTCTACCTTTTTACCGAAAACAAAACGATCACAAGACATGCTAATTGGACGTCATCGATGGACGAGTGGTTCGCAGAACAGATAAACGTATTCAATAAGGTCTCAATTCGAAACATAGCTCACAGGAGCATCTTACGAACGTGGCGTGAATCATCTATTTACTGGGTGCAGGTGGTGGCGATGAAACAATTCTACCCTCTCGTCAGCTGACTTTTAGGCAAGTACATATTGCAAGGCAAAGGAAATCTTCAGCAGCGGTTGTTGTACATATCAGCTTGATCGCATGGATGGCCACAAATAAAAAAAAAACCACACCCAAATGGGAATTAGTTATTAGCAACTTGTCGAGGAATGTGTGATTCACGCACCAAACAACAAATTCTAGGGGAAAAAAGGAAGCTAAAGCGACAAGAAATTTAAAATTGATTGCCTATTTTGGGGTTCGTTCCTCTAGCTTTCGGTAAATATTAGCACACAATCGTGAAAGTGACAATTTTGAAGGAATGTGTCTTAAGCGGTGGCTAGACTAAAGTTGAGGCAAGCGCGATCTATGCGCGAAAGCTTCATTTTTCCTGCAATGCAGGATCGGAGCGCGAAATCAGGAGCGCGAAATTTGACAGTTCGCTCATAAAAAAAATAAGATCGCGCTTGCCTCAACTTTAGTCTAGCCACCGCTTTAAGATTTATATCGTTTGTGGTTCTAATTTGGCGCGTCAATCTTTGCGCCTTTGAGACTGAGGCAACGGCACACAACAATATTTTCTTTACTAGGACAATAAAAATGTCAAATGTTTGGCACGTATTTTTAATTTAATAAAATTGATTTACTTTTTCCTTTATAACCACTCAAAACGGTTAGACGGAATCTCGACTCATCACTTCAATCTTTCGAACTTCCCAAAGCACGTACTATGACTCATAACATAGTTCAAGTGTAGTTGATTTTACAATTAAATTACGCGAAATATTGGTAAATGGTCATAATACTCATATCGCTAATGCCAGGGGTCAGCAAATCTGTTTTAATAATCAAGTACCAACATAAAGCATAGTATTGATTTTATTTTCTTTGAGCTGTTGTTCATAAGGTGGACATTAGTAGAATTTTTAAAATAATATATGTTTGCAATTTCTTAAGCTTTATATTGCAAAAACATGCTATTTTTTTATTCATATAGAGTGGCCTGGTCGTATTGCTAAATACATGCTATTTTTATTTAACAAAAACTGTCATGATCTAAATTTTGAACATGATAGCTCATGCTTCTTAGTTTTGCAAACGGACAAATTAACGGCTAACAAGACTTATGTAAAATACCACATAACTGGATAGTCAGTCCTAGATACGGTTCATCAGATCAAGAATGATAATCGATCCTGCCTGCCGTGTGAAAGAACTGCGCTATTACTAAACCGCGGCCACCAAACCGCTCCAATGCTTGAAAACTTTAATTCTTCTATGTTCTATAACCCCAGCTATGGTCTTGATTTGTCATGTCGAATGGCTTAGTAATACAAATTTCTCATAGCTTTATAGGTGGCCCTGGACGAAGAATGTACGTTTCAAAGCGAGATTCGAACAGTGACCAGGCATTGGAAGATGCGTCTTATTGCATCACCGATTTAAACTATGTTTCCTGTTCCATGTATATTATCTAATTCACCTTAAAATTAAAACTTATTTACCTAACTTTATGAAAACCAATAAATTTTACATAGAAACGGTAAACCTTTACTAGATTGTTGGCAAATTTTCTATAAAAGAAGGAATCTGATAGCCACAATAAATAAATAAAAATCGAACGATGTTCCGGGTGTTTTGCAGCACAGGTGAAACTTTGACAACCCCTGGTACTAAAGCTAGACCCTAGAGAAGGCGCAGCGCAAGGCCGAACGTTACTGGCCCGATTCTTTGCTGACACACTTCTCGGCTAAGCATACACACACGCACAACAGCTGTTGGTAACAAGTACGTCCGGCGTGATCCGCTGGTGGAAGCCAGTGGTTTCATTGATAGTGAAAGCCGCGCAGAAAACATCCGCATCATCATCATCATCGTGACCATCATCACCGTCATCCACACTACAGGGCACCGTGCGGCAACGGCGATGAATCACAAACCTAGCCAATGAATAATAAACAAGCGCAAAACAGTAGCACAGAACCAGCCACCAGTACCCACAGTGCAAACACTTCCGCTTCAGTGGTCCAGTATGAGCCTTTGGCTGTGCTTTTTCTGCTTCTTTCTTCTTTTGCCCCTGCCCGCGGCCCCCGCTGGAGCGTGTTGGTGGTGAAATGCCTTTCTTCGTCCGCAATGGCGTCCTCCACAGCGGGAAGGAACGCTTTCGCACGATTAATAAAACGCAACCCATCTCGCAGCTGCGCAGCTTTTTGTTTTGTGCGGTATCTCTCTCATGTGCGACCTTTTTTCCGAAACCCACCAGAAGGGGGATGTGCTCTGCTGAAAAACTTTATGCGATGGAAATCATCCCCGATGAATGGCTTTCATGCCAGTGTACGCGCTTCCACCACCATCCGCTTCCAACGCAGCAGCAACGTCCGCCGCCCTCTATTTACTTACCGAGTTTGTCACTGCTTCCGCTGCTGCTGCTGCTCTGTTGCTGCGTTCTCTACAAGCGTTTGCTGCTACACACGGCGCACACCGTTCAAAAAAGGCTCCGTTTCTGGCTGTACTTTCTTCAGTCGCTGGCAAGGCCACCAAACAGCATTGCTGCAAATTGTGGCCACTTTCCGACCCAGCAGCACCAGCAGCTGCACTTTCACGGTCACAAAACACACACTCCGGGGAACAGATTTCGGGTCGTCAAAAGGGGTGTTGGACAACGCGGTAAAGCACACGCTCGCGGCAGTAGAGGACGGTGGACGGGTTTGCCACTTCACTTCCGGATCGCAAATCGCGGATTATTCGCACTTTTTGCAGCACCCACGCGCAATTCGGAACGGGCAAAATACGGGGAACGCCAGCAGTGGGAATCAATTTCAAGCACACAACTTAGAACGCACACGCACAATCACACGCACACAAGCCACAAATGTCAAATTACCGGCGCACTTTTTGACGTTATTGTGGACAAATTGAGTCCGAATCCCGTAGTGCGCTGGCCATGGAACGCTGCGGTGCCCGCTATATATCGCTGGTTGCGAAAGCGAGAAACAAACTCATTAGAAAGAAGTAGCAGGTCTGCAAACACTCCTTAACCGGGTGTTATAAACGCTCTTGTTTCAATCGAAAAAGTGATTCGCATTATCCGTGTTCATTCAAATTCACAGTTGAGCTGGTATACTGCTTCATCCTGGCAAAAAAAAAACATTTCCTAACATACGATTGAAATGGTGTTTATTAATGCAAAGTTTTGATTCATGTGCACAATCGTTTGTTCTTTCCAGCGAAACACTGTACCATGAACGAAGGCTAGTTACTATTTATCTTATCCCAACGCCACACGGTACCGTCGTCGCAGACGCAAATTAAAATGTTCCCCGATCGGGAAAATGCCGTTTGCCGGATCGGTGTAGTACACTTCGGATGGAACAGCGTGCTACAGCGCGGATGCACTGGATCGTCCGTGTCCAACTCCCAGATGTACGTTCGTCCCGTTTGATTCCCCAGTGCCAGATACTTCTGCCAGTAGTCCAGCGAAAAGCGAACGAACCAAATAATGCACTCACTGTACTCGAGCGTGGTGATTACGGTGGTGATTGTTTCGTTATTTTTCACCTCCACATCTTCCAACCTGCCCGGTTTCCAGCAGACGATAGTGTTCTGGCACGACTTTGAAAGCACAAAGTCACCCATCCATCTCACGCAATCGACATAGTTCCGGTGAATGTCGCGTGTGGAAAACACAGGAAAATGTTCGTTCACCGATGGGAAACGGGAAAGGTTCTTCGCCTCGTTGAAAGTGTAACTATTCTGGATGGCTTTCTTCATCGTTTCCGTATCAAGACGCCACATCTTCAATGAGTGGTCCATCCCACACGACATGATCCTCGTTCCAAGGATGTCGAAATCGAAGCTCAGCACCTCATCACGGTGACCCTCTACGCCACCAAACACCGCAATGCAAATGTCCGTCTTTGTATTCCACAGTCGCAACGAGTGGTCCTTGCTGGCGGACATCAGCAGGTACGGTTCCTTGGGATGGAACTTTACCTCGTTGATGGCATGGCCGTGTCCAATGTAATATTTGTGCCCTTCCAGCGATGCCGTATGAAACACGCGTAGAACTCCGCGCAATCCTCCCGCTGCAAGCAACGGGTTGCCGGTTTCTACGTCGTGTGACCAGGCGCAGGTGTAGAACACTTCCTCCGTCTGAAAGGGCAGTTGCATTAATTTCTCAAAATATTTTCCTCTTATCAGGGCAACTTACATCTGGATCCGCGTAGCACTGTTTCAGCGTTATTTCTCCATCAGTTTGGCACTGATAAATTGTCACGCGATTACTTCCGACGGTCGCGAACGTAGGTAGCTCACCGTTCTTGAGATTGTAGTTGAAAAGGCAACCAAAAAGCGATTGACCGTGGTCCTCCTTTACGTAGCCACTAAATTTGAAGATCGGTTTCACCACCTTCGTCATCTTTTTCTTCGAACGTTTCCTTTTCTTACGATTAATCTGGGTTTCACTTCCATTCGACGTGTTGTCGGTACAAGTACTTCCCATGCTGGACGTTTCATGCTACGGTGAGATAGAACGATCTTAATCAATCGCAAAGTGTTTGACAAACTCAACCTTTTAACAGCCATCATCGAAATATGCTTACAATATCATCATCTTCCTCATCGGAACCATCGCCCGGTGCATTGTTTACCGCTTCGTCCTTACGCGCGAGTTTCATGCTGTCGTTTATTATGCTGTTTTTTATGCTCCTGTCCACACAAACAAAGCGCCAATTTGTTGGTTGAGCTCGAAGCCGTTTTTTAGCCCGAAACAGTAGTTTCAAAACACGTTCCCGATGTATAGGAAAATCAGCTAGACTTTACGCACGTAATGAATGAAAAACATTAAACAAAAAGTGGGTTTTGTCTTCAAAATTATCAATTTTCTATTCCCCCAAGCCAAACACAACTTTTTATTCTGCGGCCTTTTCTTTACTCGACTTGCCAGGCGACAGTTACATCGATTATTGTGACGTTTCGGAATCGATGAAATCGAGCAATTGCCATGGCTCGCGTCAACCAGCGTGAAGAAGAGCAAGAAAATCCAGGCAGTGTTTGCGAAAAGTTGTGAAAAGTGTGAAAATAGAGGCGTAAATTTGTGGAGAAAATAAAGGAAACTTTGCTTCCCCCGTTTCGTGCACACTTGAGAACAGGTAACGACAACCATGGGTTCATCAAAAAAGCATAAACGAGATTCTAAAAAGCATAAACGTCGTTCGCGTTCACGTAGCCGCTCACCACGGTTCGAGCGTTCGGAGCGTGAGCACCGCCGTCGGTCCGATTCCTACTCCGAGGACAACGATGGCTTCAACGAAGCGGCCCGCACAAGGCACAAGAAGCACAAGCGTGACCACAGTGAGCATAGGCACCACCATGGCCGGCAGTACGAACGCGACCATCGTACCGTGCGTGACCATCCCGAGACGAACACCGTGGACGATGATTCCGACAGTTCGGATTGTGTAGAAGTACCGCTGGATGATACGAGTGCACCGCCACCACCACCACCCTCCATCAGCCGAAAGTCTCCGGGATCGGATGCAGTGCCATCGCCTCCGCCACCTCCACAGGTACAGAAGCGTCGCCGCTCACCAACACCTCCTCCCGCGCCGAAAACATCCTCCCGAAAGCGATCCGTATCACCCATACCGTCCAACGGTGCGGGTGATGTGCTGTCCGTGGAAGAAACGAACAAGCTGCGGGCGAAGCTTGGGCTTAAACCGCTAGAAGTGGGACCATCCAAATCACAACCGGAATCGTCCTCGCGGAGACGCCAGCGGTCCCCTTCGCCTCCGCCTCCCCCGAAACCTTCTTCTTCCTCTTCTTCTCACAAGCGAACTGTCTCTCCCATCCCTGACAATGGTGCCGGTGATGTGCTTTCCGTTGACGACACGAACAAACTGCGGGCCAAATTGGGTCTGCGCCCGTTGGAAACGTCATCCAAAAAGCGTACTCGATCACCATCCCCGCCACCACCGCCGAAAACCTCTTCCGCAAACAAAAGATCCTCATCGCCCATACCCGAAAACGGTGCCGGAGATGCATTATCAATCGAAGAAACAAACAAACTGCGAGCAAAGTTAGGTCTACGACCGCTGGAAGTTGGTACCGGGTCCAAATCGGGCGAGGCTTCTAAAGGGGGTGAGCAGGAAAACAACGAAATGCTAAAGGATGACTGGGGTGAATTCTACCACAAACCGGCCAAGAATTTGTCGGAAAAAACGCAGGAAGAAAAGATTCGTGAAAAGTTGAAGGAACGGCGCGAAAAGCGTGCGATCGAGGATAAGCTAAAGCGGCTGAAGACGCTCGGCGAAGAGGAAGATGTGGATGATTTGAAGAACTGGGTTGCAAAAACGCGCGATAAGGATCGGCTCAAGAAGGAGGCCGACGAACGGGCCCGGTTGTTAGATCAGATGGACGAAGAGCTGGTGTCGGGTGGTACGGAATTGGATTCCTCCGGCCGGAGTGCACGGTCTTCTCGAAGAGGTGCTCCCGCCAAGGGTTCGTACCGCGATCGCGACCTGGAAGGGCTTCGCGTGGAACATGACGTAGAAGCGTTCACTGAGGGACGTCAGGTTATCTTGACGCTAAAGGACGCGAATGTGCTGGACGAAGAAGCGGGCGATACACTCGTAAACGTCAACATGATCGATGACGAGCGGTACAAGCGGAACATAGAGAACCGTAAGGCGAATCCGCAACACTACGGTTACGACGTGTACTGTCAGGACGATGTGGATGAATTCGGTATGCCGAAGCAACGGGAAGTGCTCGGCAAGTACAACGAAGAAATCGAAGGCCAGCGTAAGAGCAGCTTCGTGATCGGGTCGAACGCGGAACAAGAAGCTCAGGAGAAGCGTCGTCTGCTAGAAATCAAGACGAAGCTGGAGAAGAAAAAGTTGGATTCACTCGAAACGACACCGCTCACGCTCGTGTCGGACTATTTCACCGAAACGGAGCTATCCTCGTTCAAGAAACCCAAGAAGAAGGTTCGCAAAATACGTCAAAAGCTACGAGCGGACGATTTGCTTGCCTCACTACCGGCCGAAGAAAGTATGGCCGATTTGGGATCACGCTCGAGACGAAACGAACGCTCGGGAACGGACCGATCGTCTGGGACGGAAGACCGTAGAAGCATAAGAGCGCGGGCAGCAGAAATCCTGGTCACCGATGACACACCGACCATGGCGGAAGATTTGAGCACGGTAAAGCTTGAGGATGCGATGGAGGACGATGAAGATCTGCAAGCAGCGCTACAGAAAGCCCGTCGATTGCGCCAGAAGGAAGCGATCATTTCCAAAGCCCTGCCGATCGATCCGGAGCGGATCAAGAGCGAAGTGAAAGAGGAACCGGATAGTGGCGGTGAGCTCGATCATCACGGTGCAATGTTGCTCAATTCGACGGCCGAATTTTGCCGTACACTCGGCGACATTCCAACGTACGGAACGGCCGGTAATCGGGAGGAGGATCCGAACGAAATGATGGACTTTGAGCGGGACAGTGCAAGCGATCGCGAAGGGATGGAATCGGACCCGGAGGAAGGTCCATCATCATCATCACGTCGCCATAATCATGGCCCACCGCACAGCGGTACCTGGAACTCGGTCAACACGGAACAGGAGCAGGAAGACAATCGCGAGCTAAAGGTGGAGGAGGTAGCAATTCTGGACGAGGAGCCGGATGTTGCGCTCAGTGTCGCCGGTGCACTGAAGTTGGCCCAATCGAAGGGTTACCTGGAGCGGGAAGAAAGCAATCGACCGAGCAATGCACGGTTCGCGCACCTGCAAGCCCAAAACTATTCGATCGAGGACAAGAACTATGGCGAGGAGAACGACAAGTACTCGAGACGGGATCGTTACGCCGGCCCGATTACGGACTTTAAGGAGAAGGAAACGTTCAAACCGAACGTGAAGCTCGAGTACATCGACGACAACGGACATCTGCTGACGCCGAAGGAAGCGTTCCGCTATCTGTCGCACAAGTTCCACGGTAAAGGGCCGGGCAAGAATAAGGTGGAGAAGCGGTTGAAAAAAAGCGAACAGGAGGGGGTAAGTTGGAAGGATCACCTTTTTTTTTCTTTGATGACACATTTTAATAAGAAATTTTCCTTTTTTCTAACTTTAGCTGATGAAGAAAATGAGCTCCACCGATACACCGCTCGGTACGCTTAACATGCTGCAGGCAAAGCAGAAGGAAACACAGTCACCGTTCATTGTGCTGAGCGGAACCAAGCAGAACACCAGCATCATCAAGCAGAAGCGCTAGACACGCGATGTAGTCATAGGTTCCGCTACAAGGAGTGTGTTTGTGTGTGTGTGTGTATGTTTGTGTTTCAACAGGATATATCCAACCTTAAATTGTGAAGGTTTATTTTTAATCGATCTTTCTCGCCTGGAGATTTTAAGCAATTCCCTATGAGAACAAAAAAACAAGTTAATCAATTAATAAAACATCCCGCACTATACTAGAGGATTGTAGAGGAAATATTTTGGGTCTATTCTCTTTCCAATTATCCTGCTTCTACGAAGCATCAAGGCAGCAATTGAATCTATACAAATTGTTGAAACTTTGCTTAAAATCTGTTGACCTTCTGTACCAGCATTGTTACGCTGACGAGATTTTGCGTTACTGGATGAGTCAGTGTAACATTATGTGGCATCGACATTAACCGTGTATCCTCTATCAAAGATCTCGGTGTTTGGCTAGATACGAAACTCACATTTAACGGTCATTTGGATTTCACTCTCGGTACAGCTAATCGTATGCTGGGCCTCATCACTTGTTTCTCGCCTAATGTTCGTGATCCTTTTTTTTTTAAGGCTCATCACGTGCCACAACCAACGTATCCTTCCGGCTTTGGCAACCGTCGTCTTCTGGATCTCAGGAGTTTGTGGAGCCCGTAGTAGGCACAAATCCCCTGAACAATGCGCCTTCGGATTTCGCTGCTTACCGTTGTTATCCGAAGTTACGATCGTGCCAAGGTAGCAAAACTCCTCTACTACCTCTAGATCGTCGCCGTCAACCAATGCTCTGCTTCCGAGTCGTGCTCTATCACTGTCAGAGCCTCCGGCAAGCAGGTACTTTGTCTTCGTCGCATTGATCCTCAATCCAATCCAGATGTTCGCCCGATGATGTCGATGTCATCCGCGAAGCCAAGGAATTGGAGAGACCGGGCGAAAATCGTGCCCCGGATGTCGAAACCCGCGCTTCGCATGACACCTTCCAGAGCGATGTTGAACAGCAAACAGGAGAGTCCGTCCCCTTGCCTCAGTCCCCTATGAGATTCGAACGATTCCGACAGACACTCTCACCTTGCACTGCACACCGTCCATTGTAACCCTCAACAGCCGTACCAGCTTCGCAGGGAAACCGTACTGTCGCATTTTGTTCCATACCTCGGTACGATCTAGAGTATCGTAGGCTGCCTTGAAGTCGATGAACAGGCGTGGGAATCTGGTGCTCCCGGCACTTCTGGAGGATCTGCCGTAGAGTGAAGATTTGGTTGGTAGTGGATTTCCCTCCAACAAATCCAGCTTGGTAGCTCCTGACGAAATCTGTAGCAAGGGGCGCAAGTCTGCAGAAGAGTATTCGCGACAGGATCGACAGCATTCAGAACTAGTGATGGGAACTCCGGAGTGGATTCACGAATCCACATGTTAAAAACCGAGTCCGAATCCGATAAAATTTCGGATTCGACTCCGGAGCTCCGGAGTACTCCGATCGAATCCGGAGCATTCCGGAGCTCCGGAGTACTCCGATCGAATCCGGAGCACTCCGGAGCTCCGAAGTACTCCGATTGAATCCGGAGCTCCGAAGTACTCCGATTGAATCCGGAGCTCCGGAGTACTCCGATTGAATCCGGAACTCCGGAGTACTCCGATTGAATCCGGAGCTCCGGAGTACTCCGATTGAATCCGGAGTACTCCGATCGAATCCGGAGTACTCCGATCGAATCCGGAGTACTCCGAGCGAATCCGGTTGACTCCGGAAACGGGGAATAATCGACTACGTGTCGCGCATATTTTAAAACAGGAAAATGTTCTTCAGTCGGATCGATCCGACTCCGGTGTTTGCTTCATTTTGCCTGTTGAACACATTTTGAACTGTGATGGCTCGGAAGTTAGCACAGTCCAGTTGGTCACCCTTTTTGTACACTGGGTGGATGACACTCAGTTTCCAGTCGTCCGGTAGTTCTTCCTGGTCCCTCATCCTGACAATCAGCCGATGCATAATCGTGGCAAGCCTCTCCGGACCCATCTTGAATAGTTCATAGCATACACACTGATTATAAACGGCGTACTGAAATCTTTTGGAAACCCAGTCAAACCTTCCGTGATTGTAAGAATGACACATCACTTACCAAGCATCAACATGCTTTGCTGCCATCAAGCACATACGCAAGGGACAAAGGACATCCTATTACACATTTCAAAACAGACGAAATTCTTTGTTGGAAAAGATTTTCTGGCAGACCTAGATCTCACAAGACGGTTGTGCCAAAGAAGAAAAATATGCTCCATTCAATATGCTTTCCCATCACTTGGAGTAATGTGTAAATTTATTTAGCAGCTTTACTTTTCTGTTTTTTTCGAAGTCTTTTAGTTATGATTTCTTTTTCAGTCACTTTCCCACGGACACGCTTACTGGACACTGCTACATAAATGCTGTACAATACTCCCAACAGACCGATGACAAGTGAAATTACGATTAGCTGCTTTGTTGTAAACAGTCGTCCATCCTGATCGGCTAACCGCATTCCTAGGACGGTATCGTGCAGCGTACAAGAGGGAGACGTTTGATTATCGTTATCCCGTTCCAGTCGTAATAGTAGTACTGTGTTTTTGCTGCCCGTGTCTGAAAATTCAACACAAAAAAAACGAATTATGCAAAAAACGATACAAAAACAAAGGTTACACTAATTGTATCTTACATTCACATCCATCGAACAATTCTCGCTCGAGATCGTCCACAAGCAGAGTTAGCATTTCAAAGGACTCTCGCGTTCCACTGCCGAACGTAATGCGAAAACTGTTCTGTCCTATGTCGAGCGCAAACTTCACTCCACCAAAGTTAAGCTCGGGCAGAAACAGTTTCGTTGTTCCGGGCGGTAGCCGGGGATTGTTGATGACCAATTTGCCGTGTCTCAACCGCACGCCAGCGTATCCGTTAATGAGAGATTGTAGAAAACCTCCCGCTCCAGTTATGAAATTACCGGCCCCATCGGCACCATCACCATTTTCGCTCCAAACGTGAAACGGTGCCCGCAGGTACTGTTTGTAGCTTTTGCGGAACATGGCCGCCGCATGGTCCAGTTCGTTCAAATCGAGATGGCCGATGGTATGAATTGCCCACGTCATGGCTGGACCATCGGGGCGCGTTACCATCGAATAAAGCCGTAGATTATTTGCCTTCGTCGATCTGTGCGGGAAAGGTTGTTATTCGAAATGCATTTACAGAAAGGGAACAATCGTGAACTTACTCCTTCATCGGAAATTCCAACGGATAACCCAAGAGCACCACGTCCGCCTGCTTGATCTGTGTACCGAATGTGTACTCCTTATACTCTGGATGCACATCGTACTGTGCATTGTATGGTAGCGTGATACTTTTCGCAACCCTTAAAAATTCGTCAAACTCTTTATCGGAAGCTTCGGCAAGCGAAGCACGGCAGTGGCAACCAACGAACGATCCGAAAAACAAATTATGCGCCGCAATCACATTCGTGTAGATGCTGTTCGTGACGTTGTGATGATCCTCGTCCGGGCCCATAATCCTGCCGATGTCAAATGTATCCGTTTCTGGATTATAATCTACACGACTTTTCCAAAACCGTGCCGTTTCGTACGCCAAACGACACGCATCCGTACGCAACCAGTCAAGATCGCCCGTCGCGTAATAGTACAGCCGTGCCGCGTACGCAATGTCCGCCGTTATGTGGTGCTGATATTCCGGCACCTGTGGACAGAAGTCGGGCGTTACTTCGCGCCCTGTAAATGCCGACTCCCAAGCGTATTGCCAACCTTCGTAACCATTGCTACGAGCATAATCGGCGGACGCTTCCGTTACGAGCGTACGGTAATGTAGCAGCTTGCGTGCATTCGCCGGATCGAGCAGCAAGATCGGTGGAAACATCCACATTTCCGTATCCCAGAAACTGTGTCCCTGATACTCGGCTAGTTCCTTACCGCCACGACCCAGCCCCGACGGGGAAAGGCCATAGAATGGATAGCTGCCCGACTGAAAGGAAGATTGGGAGGGGAGTGAACTCGACAGGTAGAAGGCACTTGCTTTAATGACACGATCTAAACGATCGTTTCCTTCTACTCGAATGCCATACTTTTGCCACATTCGTGCCATCTCAACACGGTGCATCCTTTCGTGATCGTTTTCCTTCAAACCTTTCAATTCCTTTTCGACCTCTTGTCGCGTGTGTGAGAAAATGGTAAAGTAAAGCACTTCACGATCCGTTTCCTCGGGACTGAGAGTTAATTTGCGTGGTACTTGCTTAAACGCAACACAAATCGGGTGACCTTCCTTTTGATATTTGGGATCTTCCACCTGCTTAGTCTTCGTGCACATGAGAAGATACTCTTCACCAACAATGTTCAACTTTTCCGAAGGTACATCTACAAGATCAACGCTTTTAGATCCCATCAACTGACGCATGTCCACTTCCAACAGTCCGGTCGATTGCAGCCTTCGAATGTGTATACGGTTTACGATCGTTTGATCGAAATGTCTGTTGGGATAGACTTCATGCTGCACCCTAAAGGCACCTGCTGGATCTTCCAACGTCGTCCGGAACTTGCCATCCCGCATGTCCAACTGATACCGGCAGTTTTTCGGTTGCGTTTGCAGTGATGAACAATTCGCTAGCTGTATGTTAGCATAGTTTGGGATTCGTGCACGGTGACTTACACCTTTCAAACCATTGTAAACACCGTTCAGATGGACAGAGTCCCCATACACGACAAAGCCGAGATGGCCATTCGCTAGCGTTGGCGTTACCGCTTTATTTGGCAATCTGGAGAGAGGTGGAGAGAGAAAAAACATTAATTTATACAGGATTTTATACACCACAGATCAATCGGAACGATACATTACTTGGTAGCGTTGAAAAGGAAATTATAATCATTTCCCTGTACGGCGAGGAAAGGCAGCACGAAGGCAAACAACGTTAAAAACCACATTTTGCACTGATAAAAGATAACATTTTCTAGTGCCGGTTTTGAATGACTTGAAGGGCACCCGTTTCTGTGTTTCCAAACCAGCCAGCGCTCACGCAAATTGGAACTGACGGATGACGTGTATTTGTTTATATTATGTAGTTCATACAATTTCCAGCAGAGTACAAATAGAGCGCTGCTGTCGTTCGAAGGAAATATGGTGAATCAAACGCATTCAAATACATGGATTAAAAAACCGTTACAAGAATGTTCCATTCTTTTTATTAATTATTTAAAATTAATTTGTTATGAAAATCTACCGTAAGTTAGGAAAGAAAACACCCTCACAAAGAAACAGTATGTTATTTGATCTAAACAAAAATTTCATTAAATGTATTTATTGTTTCGTTTTTAGGTACAAGCAAACAGCAATCTTACGAGAGAGTAAAACTTAACAAAAGATACAAATAAAGTGGCACTGAAAGCATCTGTTTCCTATTTTTTTCTCCAAGTATAATGAACATTTGAATGAAACTGAAAGTTTGCTTTTCTTTTTACTTATGTATAACATTCTTCCTCAAGAGTTCCTCAGAACATCTTGCTCAGCAGGCAACCTTCGAATATTTGATCCGTTGTCACTTGAATGCTGGCAATTGTGCCATTATCTGCGGAATAGATAGACAAATCAAACATTATTTGCAACTCATTTCAGCGTATCCATCCTGCATCGCCTTACATTCACAATCCACACAGATTGGCTGCTCCTTCTCTTCGACCATCAGTTTCAAATCGGGTTGACCGGTCGTTTTAATCTTGATGGTAAATGCGTTAGTTCTCACCGTTAGCGAGAACTGAACGCCCCGATACTCGATCGTTGGAAGGTGCAGCGTACCGGTGTTGGGAGTTAGACGAGCGTTCTTAATTTCCAACCGATCCTGATGCAGCCGAACACCGGCATACCCGTTGATGATGGACTGTAGGAAACCACCCGCACCGGTTATGAAGTTTCCGGCCCCTGGCTCATTGTTACCATTCTCGCTCCACACGTTAAACGGTGCGCGAAGATATTGGCGATAACTCTTATCAAACATAGTGCCCGCTTCTTGCAGCTGATTAAGCTCCAGATGACCTATCGTGTGGATGGCCCATGTCATTGCGGGTCCGTTCTCACGCGTCACTTGCGAGTATTTGAGCAGATTGTTTGCTTTCGTCGAGCTGAAGAATTAAGTTGGCTTATAATCGGTAATCCTTTGGGTGAATATTTATCGGCCAAGCATACTTACACATTCATTGGATACTGCAGAGGGTAGATCAGGAGTACCGTGTCGGCCTGTTTGATCGGAGTGCCCGTCTGATATCCTTCAAACTGTGGATGAAAATCGCCCTCCGCATCGTACAGCAGAGTAAGACCTCTGGCTACCATCAGTAGCTCCTTGCGCATACTCTCATTAACCACATTATCCCGGCAGTAGCACGATGCAAATTCACCGAAAAACAGATTATGTGCGGCCATCACATTGGTGAACGCGTTGTTCGACACGTTCGGATGGTCCTCGTCGGGTCCCATAGCGTTGCGGATTTCGTACAAATCGGTCGCGTTGTTGTACACCACCCGGCTAAGCCAGAACAGTGACGAATCTGCCGCAAGCCGACAGGCCTGCGTCCTCAACCAATCCAGATTGCCGGTGGCGTAGAAATATTGGCGTGCGGCAAACACAATGTCCGCCGTGATGTGATGCTGATAGTCCACCACTTCTGGGCAACAGTCTGGCGTTACCTCGGTACCGCTGAATGCAGATTCCCAGGGAAATTGTATACCGTCGAATTCGTTCTTCATTGCGTTCATGCGTGCGCCTCCACTGACGGTAGTACGGTAACTCAACACACGCGCCGCGTTAATGGGGTCCACTAGCAAAATCGACGGGTACATCCAGATTTCTGTATCCCAGAAACTGTGACCCTGGTATTCCTGCTCAACGAGTCCACCACGACCGAGACCGGCCGGTGCAAGTCCGTAGAAGGGATAGCGTCCCACCGATGACGCTACTTGATGTGCTGGCAGGGAGCTGAACAGATAGAACGCACTGGCCTTGATCACTCGATCAAGTTCGCTGTTTCCTTCCACCGCAATGCCGTAACGATCCCAAAGCTTCTCCATCTCTCGCATGTGCATGGTTTCTTCGAGCGAGTTCGAAATACCGGAAATTGCCTGAATCTGTCGGCTACCATCCTCCGCGGTCATAGTGAAAGTGGTAAAGAATAGGAATTCTTTCGCCATCGTATCCGGTTCTATCTGCACGTACTCCGGGATTGTCGGATAGGTTACGCAAACACTGTGGCCAAAGGCTTGCACATTCGGTTCTTCCACTTGCACCGTAACACCGCACTGCACCTTGTACACCTGTCCGGACATTATGAACTCGGTGCTCGGCGACCAGGAGAAATCTTCACTTTGTAGTCCAGGAAATTGTTCCAACCGTGCCTGAATCACACTCTCCGAGCTAAGCCGCTGAATACGGATACGATTCACCAGTACCGTATCGTAGTAGCGATGGGGATACATTTCGTGCACCACCCGATAAGCGCCATCTTCGTTCCAGGAAATTGTTCCAACCGTGCCTGAATCACACTCTCCGAGCTAAGCCGCTGAATACGGATACGATTCACCAGTACCGTATCGTAGTAGCGATGGGGATACATTTCGTGCACCACCCGATAAGCGCCATCTTCGTCCACGGTCACAAACTTGCCCGCCTTCATGTCCAGCTGATAGGTACAGGTGCCCGTTATACTGGGACTTCTGGGAGAGCACGACGTCAGCTGAATGTTGCCATAGTTCGGTATGCGCGCTCGGTGAGATTTACCTCCCAAACCATTGTACACACCGTTCAGATGGACGTAATCACCGTAAGCCACAAACCCGATATTGCCGTTGGCTAACGTGGGCATCACTGCCGCTTCCGGCAAGGGTGGTCGGGTTTGAAATTTGTAATTCGCATCACTTGTATCACTCTGGGCCACAACGAGGGCTCCAAGCACGGTTAGCAGCAAAGCCACTGAGATTATCGAACGAAGCGTCATACTATGGAACGCGAGCACACTGCACTGTACCTGCAAATAAATCTATACTGAGCTTCAGGTCGATCGTTAACGATGGCTTATATCGAACGAAAAACGACCCCCATACCGTATACGTGATAAGATAAGGAGCTCTAAAGTAAGATAGGAGTGATATGATAGAAGGGTAAGCGTCACGCAAAATCGGGCCAATTGATTCATGATCCACATTATTTGTCAACCCGAAATATTCAATCAACCAACCAAACCGATGCATTGTTGGTGACAGGTTGTTACTGAATATATTTTTAAATGCTTCAAGTTCTTCGCTTGCCGTTGTCATATTCCGTGGATACACCCTACTACCTACTAAAAATACAATTAAAAATAAGAAAAAAACGCCTTCGTTTCTAAATCAGTTGCCAGTGTGCATTACATATTGATTACTTATCGTGATGTGATAAGCAACCGGTCGGAAGTGTTGTTGGGCAATGTGCTTTTGCGTGTGCATTCGGTTGGTGTACATATACGATAGGCAGGCTTGTTTACATCTCTAAATTACTTGTTTAGCAATTTATTTCATGCTTTTCAACTTCACGATGGTACTGATTATTATGCGTCAAACAGTTAGTATATCCTACTCTCCGATAACATCTTTCGGTATCGCACATTCCCCGTACGGATAAGATTTAGCTCGTATTATCGCCTTCACACCTCCGCGCAGTGGATCTACAACAGAGAAAACAACATTGTACTGGTTTAGTAACAAAAAAAATCACAAATACGCATCCGCCCAATTACGTCTTATCAGCACCGATATGCTGCTACTCACAGACGCAGTTGAGAACCACAGCGGCAGCAGCATTCCGATCGCTAAACTCTATTGTCAACTCGTGATCCAGGTGAGTCACAATAATTTCCGCTTTGTCAACCGTTTGCGTTACCACGATAAGCGCCCCAAGATACTGCACTCCTTTCGCCGTTACACCGATGCCAGCGACGGAAAGCTCCAGCGGATAGATGCCGCGTATTTCCAACCGGTCCAGATATACCCGAAATCCAGCGTAACCGAACAGCACGGCCTGTAAGAATCCGCCCGCACCGGTGATAAAGTTTTGGGCCCCACCTGGACCCGGCTGTTGTAGCTCGTGCCACACGTGGAACGGTCCTCGGGTGTACGGTAGATAGCTTCGGTTGAAGTTTGTTGCAGCGTCTCGGTAGTTTGCTATGTCGAGATGATTGATAGCGTACATTGACCAGGACATTGCTGGTCCGGTTGATCGTGTCACCGGTTCGTATATTCTTAGATCGTTCCACAGTGTGTATGGGCGCATTACGGGGTACAGCAACGGATAGCCAAGAAGGACGGCATCTGCCTGCTTAATTTTGGTGGACGCCAAGTAGCCTTCGTATTGGATATGAAAATCTCCTATCTCATCGTACAGAAGTTTGATCTGTCGGGCAATTCTGGTCCAATTCTTGGCTGTAACGTCATCACCACAGATACAGCTGACGAAACTGTGAACATACACAACATTTTACTTTCAGTTGGCTTCGCGGGAGGAACTTTGTCTCCAGCGCCCATAGCTTTGTACTACTTCCCTCCAAAGCTAGTAACATTTTATACTACTAAAAATGAAGTGACCTCATATAATCATTGCAGCAAAATACAAAAAGAGTTAGTGCGGTTTTCTGTCGATCAATTAAAAACACATCAAATTAATTTACTGCCAACTGCTATCAAAATGGAACAAAGTCGAAGCTGAGCTTATTTCATCTACACTGCATCAAGTTTGTTTAGACAATTCATTGATAGTTTCTATAGTCCAATTAATAATCGCTTTTGTAACATACATTTCCTTATCAAAATAATTGGATCTTTAGGAACTGGACACAGTATTCTACTCATTGGAATTTGGAACTAAACTTTGTATCTCTGTAAGTTCTCTTCATTAGTCAAGTTTGTTTAGACAATTCATTGATAGTGTCTATAGTCCAATTAATAATCGCTTTTGTAACATACATTTCCTTATCAAAATAATTGGATCTTTAGGAACTGGACTCAGTATTTTACTCATTGGAATTTGGAACTAAACTTTATATCTCTGTAAGTTCTCTTCATTAGTCATCACACAACCTAGATGGCGTCTGGTCAAGGCCGTAGAAGCACCCGGAAGCTACTGAACATCGGCCCGGAAGCACCCGGATGACTGTCATTTCAAAGCACACGCAGAAGAAAGCGTTGGGGTATAATTTTAATCAGATTATCCACATAATCCAGTGAGCGATCCCATTCCTCCAGGAAGATATCGTAAACCGATCGTTTGTACACAGTGAAACCGTTATGTGGGCACGTAGTACACACATTCGAGCGTCATCAAAAAACGGACGCTGATACCTTTCGGAATATCTCAGTAACAACTTTTTACTGCCTACATGACTGTAGGCCTGTGCTGTTTCCTATGCTCAGTGCTGCTGGAAAGGCGATGATTTGCTGCTTTTCTTATTGTGCCGAAGCAGCGAATGAATAAACGAAACTTCCGACGGAAAACAAACATAATCATCTATATCAAGGAGATCCACCGACTACCCATGACTCTAGGCGGCTGATCTCCTGCATATGACCTGGGAAGGTTTACTTTTTTTTTGTTTTCAATCTAATTAATCGAGAACATCGCCACCAAGGCAGTTTTTTTTTCTTGTGGTGACCACTTGAGGGAGGAGAAGGTTTCAGGTCGTTGTTTTTTTCTGTTCTCTGTTTTGGAGATTCAAGAGCGTATGGGAAAGTTCCGTGCCGTTGGAAAGATTGTTTACTTACTCGCCAAAATACAAAGCATAGCCGGCAACCACGTTTGTGTACGCGTTGTTGGTTACATTTTCATGATCCTCATCCGGTCCCATCGCCGCTGTGATGTGAGAGGAATTCGGGTTAGAACGAGCGACAGAGGAATCATAAAATAAAAAATCTAAAAACATTGTAGCTACCCTAGCGCGATGGATTCCGAGAGATCTAAAAGCATGACTCATTTAAGGTGGCGCTTGGAAGATTATGCCCCTTGTTAGAATCTTACCCGGTATGTCGTAGTTCTCCGTCCCGGTATAGTTGAACCGAACGCGACTGCTCCAGAAGTCCGCTATTAACTGTATCATTCCGCATCCGCCTCGTTTTTGCAGCCACTCGAGATCGTGTGTGGTGGCGAGATACTGCCTAAGGGCAAAGCTTATATCTCCAGTAATGTGATGCTCATATTTTGCCACCCCTGGACAGCAGGGTAGCGAGACTTCCACTCCCGTGAATGCGCTCTCCCAGGGAAATCTGTGGTACACATGGGCTGTGAGTGCATTCTTAGTGGTTTAGTTTGAGCCTCAATACCTACCGGACCCCTTCGTAACCAGAGTCGGCAGCGAGTTGTTTTGCCGTGGGTATCATCTTCGTGCGGTACGATATCAGCAACCGCGAGTACCACGGATCGATGAGATTCAACACGGGAAACATCCAAATTTCCGTATCCCAAAACGAGTGGCCCTCATAGTCGTCTAGGTTCGTTCCGCCGCGTCCGAGCCCGGTCGGACTGAGGCCCCAGAACGGGCCGGGCGATATGATGAAGCTTGCCTCGAACGGTAGATTGCTGACCAGATAGAAGACGCTGGACCGTACGGTAGTCTGTAACGGTTCGTTTCCGGTCATTAGGATGTCGAAACGGTCCCAGAAGGAATGCCACAGTGATGTATGCGCCAGCAGTAACTCTTCGACCGTTTGAGCCAGAGCTGTGAATTATGTTATTTTAAATCGCGATAGCGATCAGTTTAGCACTTGTGCTGTCGGTTTCCGCCTATTCCAGATTAACTTTTAGACATCTGAAGCGTGAAATTTTACGCCAAACTAACGGCGCATAATCGGAAAGACATGTTTGACCGTGGCACCGGTCACAGGTAACCTACCCGTGGTTAGCTCTTTTTCCGCAATGGCCACATTTTCACCAACAGCCATTAAGAAGTGAAATTTGGTCGTCTGCTCATTCTCGCTCAGCATCAACCGTTCTGGGACGTGATTCCATAGCACACACACCGGTGTTCCTTGGCTCTGGTAGGTGGCATTTTCTACCACAAGCGTTGTGCCGCAGCTACGATGAATGTAATTCATGCCGTCGGCACCAGAAGATGGACTGCTCGAGTGCACACGGGCCGAGGCATGCGTTGTAGGGGGTTCAAAATGTATGTCCTCGCTGGTGAAAGCTGTGCCCGGCCGGAGCGGTAAACTGATGTCGCCTGAAATGAGTGTAATAGGAAACAAAAAAGAGTTTGCTCCAAAAACGCATTAATGAAGGCAGTTGAAGAGAGGGTTTAATTGCTGACGAGCAAAAGGGTGTTTCTTCAAGCGTCAAGAGATTGTCATGGTGTGGTGAGTTGATTGGGTCCTGCCAGAGATGCTTTGAACGTAATAACAGTGCTTCATCGTTCATACGTGTTGATGCGTGTATCGTTATTTGTTCGTCTTATAAGACCGTACATTAGTTTGTTAGTAAGTTAAACTCTCTTCTAAATAGGACAAGAGTTGAAATGGATGAAATGCTGTACCGTGCTGATGAATCAAATTTCTTACAGTTCAAGCGAAGAGTACATATGTTAACTGAGGTCATCTCTACTAGAGATGTTAACTAGAAGTTCCAGCATCTGTACAACAAGCGTCTTCTGAGGATTAAAGCGCAATTCTATGTGGTACATTTGATGAACTATCTGCTAGAATCAGTACACAACGGAATAACATAAAACTGCAACCACAAAATGTGTTCTTCCTATATGATGTGACAAACGTACAAATTTGTCCCAAAGGACACACAATCGTACGCAACCTGTGATGTGTTCCAAAGTTCGACTGCATCGTCTGGCCTGTTACTGTTTGGTTTTTCCCCGTAGGCTTCTGCTTCAACAAACAGGTGCACCATAATACTGGTGGTGATCATACTACCGAGAAAAAGGGGTCATATTTTAATGTACACCGTGACCGTTGAAACGGCCATGAGAAACTGTGTTCCCCTTTCGACATAATACGTGTGGTGGAGGTTATAGCGAGCCTGTAGGTTGAGCTATAAATATGGGAACACCGTGTTGTCTCTCTGGTGTGGCATTAATTTGCATACATTGTTTCCGGCTGTTGCCCGTGTACCTTATGCATTAAATTCTATGCATTTTGTTTGGTTTTGTCACATCGGTCGGTCCGGCCAAATGGAATCCTTACCCGTGGCCGGTGTGAGTCGCTCGAACAAAAACTGATTAACGATCAAGCGCCGGTAAAAAGCGTGCGGATAGACCATGTGAGTCATACGGAAGGATCGCTCGGAGTCCGTGTAGCTGACGCGAAAATATCCACTCCGAAGATCGAGCGTTACGATGCAAGTGTGATCCGTTCCTCGGTAGCAGTCGTTGTCCAGCTGTATGTTGGCGATGTTCGGGATCCGTGCTCGATGGCTAAGGCCACCTGCACCATTGTACAGTCCGGCCATGTACACTGCATCTTCGAACACGGTGAATCCTAGATGGCCGTTGGCAAGGGTCGGCAGCGGCTTCCAGGGGTCGTTCAAGACCGTGCTGAAACGAAGACGAAAATCTATTGAGTGCATTCGATTCAGAAAGCCCCCATAATCCTTGTGCCCGGTAAAGCCTATCCCATGATTAAAAATGTGCATGTCCGATGAGGTTTGACTTAACTTCCAAATTTCCACCATTGCTCATGATCGTTCTGAAAGTTTAATTTAAGTTTTTTCCTTCACAGCATAATTATGGGTCGCTTAATAATAAAAAAAGTAGGGGTGTAACAGCACTAATGTCTCCCGGCCAGAAGGAGGTCCACAGGGTCATGGGAGTGTACGAATGTAACCGATGTTGGATGTGGGAAAATGTTTCATTTATTCGAACAAAACAAGAACGGAAGAGA
>KZ062006.1:192371-246225 GCA_002091835.1 Anopheles maculatus
GAAGAGCGTACTAGCAAACGTTGATAAGGGCGACGGAAGGTTCGGTGTAGGTAGTTAAGCGCAGAGACTAAAGTTATGCTAATGAAATAATCATTACTACCCGGATAAGGGTTGTGCGAGGGGTTTGGAGGGAGAAATTAGGAAAAGACGTCAGTAATAAGGCCGTTTTACCCAGAAGCGTCGAGCCGGTAGTGCAGTTTGTCAACGGTCGTTATTGATTCGTTCGTGACCGATGATGGACGGGTGCTAGCGGTTTGTGCAGTTTTGCAATCGTTGCTTGCAGCGACTCGGTCCACTCGCACCAAGCACAGTCCTATGATGCTCAGTAACTTGTACCCGTGCATGGTGGGTCTCGTTGAAGCGACACACACACACACAAATACACAACACACTTTGATTGTTTCTCAGGCTCTGAAGAAATGTACTGCTTGACCAGGAATTGAGCTCACTCACTCATTGCTCAATAGCTCAACTACGCTCAACTACTTTTCACAGAAACGAAAACACCAACTAGATCACCCATCAACCGATGATCATGGGAATTGGACGATCGGCTCCGGGATTCCGTCCACCGTCCAGGCGGTTGTTTATTGTTTCACGTTATTTGAGCACTACCGTTCGTTTCCTTCCGTGTTCCGTGGTGTCTAGTTTCGCCCAGGCAGTTCTCGATCAGCAAAATGGTACGTCTATTCTTATTAGATCCCGCAACGGGGGTACGTTGTACCAGGTCGTGACGGGTTCCGTGCGCCGTTTGGTTTTTGGTGGATCACCAACGATGAAACCGTGACGGTGACGATCGCAAGAATGATGTTGTAATCGAACGTAAGCGGAATTCGTTCGTTCCCAGCGGCGTCTGGACGGTTGTTTTGCAAACAGAGTCGACTGGAAAGTGCGATAAGCGAGCCTACGGGAAGCGTGAACTTGGAACCGCTGGTGGGCATGAAGCTTGTCAGGAAGTGCAATCATTATGATGAGTTTGGTTTGTGGTTCGATGCCATGAATCGACACACACTTTGTCTTCGGGGAGAAGTATTGCTGAGTTCGTTGCTGGTTAGTTTCATAGGCAAAATAATTTCTCGACAGATATTTTATTCAACTTCTCTTTCAATTTCTTAAATATTGTATGGTCTAGGTATGGATGTATTACAAATCTTGAGGTTAAATATTGTAAGCAGCATCGAGAATAGCTCCTACAAGCTAGCGCCTACATTCTTAACGAGCTTGATAGGCACATGTATCACCGTCATTGAAAAAAACAACACACATCAACAATGTCTGATAATGTCTGAAACAGCTGACTGATATGAGCTTCCATCGTGCTCCGCTTATGACACACTGCGGTGTAGTATTGCAGCAATTAAAACGATCGATTAAAGCAGTCAGATTTCGTTATCGACTAAAGTGCTGCTAATCGATTACGATTACGATTATCTTCGCGCGTTCGTCAGCACGCCAGTGACAGTCCAACGTAATGATACCTTCTTGGATGTCCGTGCAGAAATATAAGCACACATACACACACATACACAGCTCCACACATTACCACCGATCATATGGGAACTGCTGGATGCTCAGCCTCAGGTCGGATCAGCTTCCAGCTCCCACGGATCGAACCGGTAGTCAACCGGTTTTCCCTCATCACGGCCATGTTTTGACAGAGCTGTTGGTCAGGCAAGGTGGTCGACGATAAGTAGCAGCAGCAATGCGCTTCGTACAGTAGCTACAGATACGCACAAGCTGAGCAAACGAAATTATTCAATTAACAGTGATTGATTTTAGGATGCTTACTGGACACTTTAACATCGATGAAGCAATAATTCATGTCGCGTCAAGAGAATCGGTTATACGCGCTAGGGTAAGTAGCTAACATCTGCTAATGTGGGGCAAGCAACAAAAAAAACCCGAACAACAATTCAAATCAACCTCGGAACAGTCCCCGAAACACGATGGTTCAAGAATGTGGAAAGTACTGTTGAAACGTGGTCACCCATTAAGCATACACCAGACGAAAGGCGAAAAAGGCCTTGAAAATGGTAGGTGAAATCACAATAATTTATATTAATTATTTCACGCAAAAGCACACGACTTACGAGTTCCTTTTCGAATGGGAGGGCTCTCCCGTAACTCCTCACCAAACATTCGTCACCTCTACAACACCACTAGACATTGCCCATTAATCTTCCCTTTGCCTGGAGCAACATAAGCTTTAACTTCACTTTTACGTCCACGCGATAAGGCATCAGGGTTGGATTGAGGGATTCGCAATGATCGCTGAAACGGTGCTAACAGAACAGCCACAGACGGAAGTCACACTGAGCCACTAGACAGCCGGGTGAAAATAAATCAATAAGAGTGAGAGTCTTGGTTAGGTGGTTCATCTCGGATTGATAAAAATCACTAATCACAAAGCGGCGCCAATTAATGACGTCCGCGCGCCCGTCCTGACAATCAATCTTGTCGGCTGTGGAAACTGGAGCTGATGCTATCGGGAGTGATTCATTTTTGCGGTTGCTTTCTTTGGTGAAATGTTTAAGTGGCGATTATGAAGTTGATAACGTAGCCTACGGAATGACAACTTAATGTGCTTTTTTTGCAGTGTATGGTATCAAGCGTATTGGCGATTCAATAAGTGTGGTTATGTTTTGATTTTTGGAGATTAAAATATGTTTTTTTGGAAAACTCGTAGCTTAGTTAAGTTCTACGATATTTTATCTACCGTGAGTTAGGGGAATCATCTCTCCACAGCTCAAACATCAACTGCAAAAACTTAAACCTCTCACAAACACAAGCGAAAATCCAACTCCCCGACATGTCTCTTCCGCCATCGTCCACCCCGCCCAAACCGACCCATGCGACAGGTTGTGTCCGGAATGGATCAACCTACTCCTCCGGCAGGTTCCTCCAGGCTGTGTGCCGTTTTTGCAGGGGCGAGAGTGGTGGTGTAACAAACAGGGCCAGGGCGCAGGAAAAACCTTGAACCGACAATGGTGCGCTGACGGCGACGGATATGTATTTTTTGGTGCCGCGTCGCTGCTTCCGTTCCGGTTGGTGGATTTCACCCTTCGGCTTTTCAAAAACTCCACTCCAGCTCTCCAACTCTCTCTCTCTCTTTCTCGCTCTCTCTCTCGCTCTGTCTCTCTCTGCACAACTGCCGCCGGCTTTCCTTCACCTTGGGCATCTTCGGAGGATCGGTTGGGGTTTGGGGATGGATGGATCGGTATTTGTTCGTCTACACCAGCAGGAAAAGGCACAGACGGGTGTAACGAGCGGGTGTGTACGAGAGAACCGGGAAGAGCGAGAGAGAGAGAGATCGGCCACCGAAATGGCGAAGAAGTGGTCTGGAAAATGAAAATTACTGTACTGAAGTTTTGCAACAGGTTAATACGCAGTACTAATATCTCGCCTCTAAAGCAGGGGTTTGCTTGTGCACAGGATGATAAGCAAAAAAATAAGGGTATTTTAACGGGTTTCATAGTGTGTTAAGTGTGTTTTTTTAATTCTGTGTATCATCTGAATATTACAAAGAGTGAAGAATCGGTATTTTAATTATAAACTGATGCTTGCTTAAACTATGTAGTTTTGAATGATTTAATACTCCTTAATTTTATAGATTAAAAGACTTTGAAGCTAATTTGATAATTAATTAACATACGTAAGACACATTAGTATCACTATAGCTTATAATCGTGTTTGAATTGATGATCTAGGATCCTTATTTTATAATTTTATGTGATAAAAATAAAACAAAAAACTATGAAAGAAATAAAATAACTATTCTTTTGGAGTTTTCCCTGTGTAAAATATAAACAAGTAAAGCATTCTCAGTTTTAAAGAAATTGAACTTTCTTGTTATGTTAACTGATCTACTATTATCAGATACATTGCATACACAGCAGCCCTTTTCTTGATTTAAGCTTTTTTGCAACAATTTCTCTATTTTAAATTAGGCCAATACTTCCTTCATACAGTAATGTAAATTATGGACGACCAAATTCTTGGACCTCAAAGTCTCTTGATAGGTGAGGCCCCATGGACGACAAAAATCTTAGATGTTCAAGTCTTTTGAACGACAAAGTCTCTTAGTACACGAGGCCCCACTTACAACGAGGATTATTTAAACATAAGCATTGGTGGAGAACGAAACCCGTAGTAGTTGAATGATTGAAAGCATTATTTTTATTAGAGGAGTTGGTTAGGACTATCTTAACAAAAATCCATTTTGTGTGACTTCAAAAAACATTTCATGATGTGTTCTGTAAACTGTAACTAATAACGATAATAGCTCCGAGTATGTAAGACAGCTGCAAACAGTAAGATGAACTGCGTAACATTTGCTTCGCTAGATATAACAATTTACAAGCAATTTATAGAGTTAGACTGTAAGTATTGTATAATACATATGTACATTTAACAAGGTGAATACATTTTTTCTTTATTTTATTAAAATTAAAACTCACTAGAAGAACTTCTAGTGTCACTAGAAGGATTGATAATTGACTGATTTTGTTTAATTTCTCAATATTACTTTATTCTTTACTATGGACTGTAATACAGCGAATCGCAATGTTATATTATTTCAAAATAAAATAACTCCCCTAAAAATTCTTGTTAACAGTTTCTTGTCTGTTCTACGGTCCACTTCCCTACCGACCGTGTGATCCATTCACTTTTCACACACTACGCTGACGACCACGACGACAAAAGGCTCATCGGCCGTAATGATCGATGGGCAGAATGGTGTGACCCGGCACCGAGAATCTGGACTGGTTTAGGCGGTGCGGCTTCAGACGGTCGAACGATTTTTATGAATGAAATTTCATTTTCATTCCCCATACCCGAGAAGAATCCAAAAGGGGTTGTCGCATAGGGAAAATAAAAGCAAAATGTGGGGCTGCCCACACTCAATGCGCCGATTCGGTCATTCATCGATCCGGAGAAGGTAGTTTCAGTTTCGGATCGGACATTCTTCCAGCCCGTTGGGACAGAGAAGATAACGAAAGAAAGGGAGGACAAACAATTGAGCAGTGTGTTTTTGTTAGTTTGTTAGTAAATTGTGTTTTGATTCGACGAGAGGTGTCGTCGTTTGCCCACATTGATTGAAACCGTAGCTGTACAAGCGGCAATGGACAGAAAACGATCGTATCGACCGCGAGAAAGAAGAGAGTTTTCCGGTGGTTTTGGTGGCCCCGGCTAATGATTTTTCAATTAACAAAAATTGATCCCTTCGATCGATTTCCGAATTCGTACGGTGTGATCTTACTCCGGCCGGAAGATGGCGCCGGCAAAACATCAAAGCAGGCATCCGAAGGCCACCGGAAAAAGGGTTCCTCGCTTGTGGGTTAGTAGGTGGATAGATTGAAATGAAGTTCATTGTTTTTTTTTTTTCGTTTTCCTCGAGGCTTTCCTTCTGTTGCCGGGGTGTGGTTGTTCCCAGCCCCGGAATCGAACGTTTTTCCGTGATTGATGCCGCTTACGTTACTGCGTTATCGAACGGGGTCGCGATCAAGGCTTCGAGATGGTCAGGAAAGTTAATTACATGCCTTCCTTCCTCTCTTCCTCCTCTATCTCGAAGGATGCAACAAGTTCGATAACACACACAACAGCTTGGAACAGTGATTAAGACAAGGAGAAACTTTAACCGGGTTGCCGAGTTTGAATGGAATACCTTTCGGCACCGATTGCTGTGCGGGCGAGTGGCGATCTCATTCCCTACGGGGACGTGACATCAAAACAAACAATCAAAAAAGCCTAAAAGAAATCATCGTTCATCTCTCGAGCGAATCTTCATTGCCTTCCGGTGGGAAGCGTTCTTGTCGGGAGAATAGCTCATAAAAACACCGCAACCACCGGGACAGCAACCGGATCGAGTCGAGGGATCGGTCAATATCGGTCGGTCGGCACTTTGGCCTCTTCCCAAAGCGGAGTGTCATCGTATCTTACGGGCGGATATTGTGGTAAGGTTAACCGGAGTATGGGCTGGGCCGAACGCGCACCATTAGCTGAACGCACCGCAAGACACCCTTTTAGGCCAGAACCGGGTCTGTTGCGAAAGAATTTAACACCGGTTCGCGGTTTGCTGCTGGGAAACTACTCCGGACATTGGTGCTGATGATGAAGTAGTGTCTGCACGTGTGCGTGTCTGTGTGTGTTTGTTTTAAAACACGTAAAGCGGTTTTGGACATGGTACAGGTGCAGAAGTCGAGCCCGACAGGAGCAGAAATCGGATTGTGAATTGTGTGAACCCTTGAATCCGGCTAATTGTCTCCCCAATGGCAGGGCGGATTTGTTCTTCTCTCTCACACATACACTCTCTGTGTGTTTGTGTGTGTGTGTCTGTGTACAAGACCATTCGACATTGACACCCGGACCATAACACTGGGGCCGTGTCCACGGGAAAAGCGCATCCAACCGTGACGTTCAGAATGCGTTCACGTCGTGTCGTAGCCAGGTCTTTTTTTCGCAGTTGAATATTTTGGACAGTACGCTTGCTTTTTTTCTTTCTTTCTTTCATGCGTTAATTTACTACGCTTTTATGTTGTTTTTATACGATTCCATCCCCTCGGTGCCACACCCTCAGCCGTAACCTGCGTCGGATCGGAACTGTTGTTACACTTTCAAAAACGTTCTGTTCCCGTCAGGTGAATTTTGACTTGGGTTGAGAAGGTTTTGGATGGAGGAATCGGATTGGACATTTAGTATGTTTTAGTTTTGCTTCTGAGGATGGATAATACTAGACCGTCCTACTATCTCATAAACAGTAAATGAATGAGGCGAAGAAGATTTTTAGTTTGGTTTTGTGGAGGGAGGATCTTAGATACCATTTAGCGAAACTTACTGCTCAAAGTTCGCTTCAAGCATGGTGGCATGGCGCTGTTTGTGTACCTTTTAATTGTTTCTTTTGCTCGTAAATTCAAGCTGTGATTATTTTTTCTAGGTCTTTGTTCGTTTCGAGTTATCTATGTTTTATATTCTAATAGATATCGAACGTTTTAGAATATAATGTTCAACTATGTATGTATGTCATTTCAAAAACACTCTGTTACATATCTAAAAACTTCTGCATTTTTTAAAGGAAGAAAACATACATTTTCTAAAAGTTAATGAGCTTTAAAACGATTCTACCCGTGCTATTTCGAGAAATATGATTAGGGAAATAATTATTTTATCTGGCACTGTATTTAAAGTTAAATATACGTACGAGCGAACCTGTTTGATGTTCTTCTTTTTGTGACAGGACGAAGCACTTGTTGAAAGAACTTGTGAGAAAGAAGAAGATGTATCATCAACATCTTAATTTTCTGTATCAATATTGTTTTCGTTAAAAATGCTCAAATTATTGTTTAATAATTAAAAAAAATAGAAAAAATATAACAGATGTTGCTGAAAGTTTAAAAGAGCAAGGAGAATATGCTTTAAACTATAAAAATAATTTTGTTTGAGTTTTGAAAGTTATAATTAAGTCCTATTTTATTATAAAAAAATAAGTCTAGATTCGAGAATGTTTGATCCAATGACAGGATCATTTTCTGAAAGTCTTCAACCAATTTTTTTTCTTCTTCTTCTTCTTCTTAAGTGTGTGGATTTTATCCTCCTATGAGATTTTGTATCCCATAATCAGAGGCATACCACACTCGTTTGTGAGAGTAGAGGCGACTGATATGTCCATTTCTCTTATGTTTATTTTGGTTTGATTGTCAGAAGTATTTATGTACTTTCTTTGTTTCTATGTTATGTGTTTTGTGTAGTTTGGTAAGGTTAGTGTGATTTGATGTTGGAATATTTTTTTTATTTTCCGAGCTGCCATGGTTTTTGTGTGTCTTTTTTTTCGTCAGGTTTGTCAGAAATGTACCCTTAAAGGATATTTTTTGTTTTTTGTATTACTCTTTGTTTCTGATATATCTAGTAAAGAGTCATTACTTAAAAGAAATAGTTATTCAGGTACTAAAATATCTTTTGTTATGAGTAGTCCTATTTTCTTCTTTTGAGAAGCTTAAGGATCTCTTTTGTCGTCTATTGTTTATTGATATGTACAGTGGGTGACTATTTGGTGCTAAGTTATGTTTTTTTATATGGTCCATTATCGTTCTTATCATATTTCCTGCAGGTTGCTGCCAGTGTTTTATGAGGTTTTCTTTAGTAATGCCATTTTTTCTATTGAAGATTGGACACACGAAGATTTTGTGCCAACCGGTATTTGGTGAGTTGCAACTGTCGCATTTTCCATTTTCTACTATTTTCATAATGTGGAGCCAGTATTCAGATAAGTCGTGCCCTGATAATATTCTATTTGCTTGTTTAATAAGTCATAAGTCGTTTTCAACGATGTTTAAAAATTATGTTTTAATGTAAATTTTTTTTTATTTATTGATCCATTATTACGGCATGGTGCCGTATTGTCTTTTAATGTAAATCTTACTGAAATTTTATCCTAAAATGTACAAGCAATTAGTAAATGCTGGAAATATAAAAAATGAGACAATATGAGAAACACTTTACAGTTTTTATTCCAATCAAAAATTGTCCAAAGTATTAACGAACACATTGTAGCTATTTTTAAATGCTTTCCATAGGTTTTGCACGATCGTATCGAAGCCTTATTTGTTAATAAATCATATGCTGAAATAATAGCAAAAATCCCACCAAACAATAGCACCGCTCGAACCTCTAAAACCCATTTATCAGACTCTCCGACAGCCACTGCCGAACGAATATAGCCTCCAAGCCCCAGCCGACCCAGTAGCTGCAATCAAACACGGAACCATTAGACCGTGTTCAATAGCCTGGAACGAGGCACAAAACACACACACGTGGCCGGGACTGATGATCAAACGGCTACCAATCATCATCCAGTCCAGCACAGCACCCAAAACCCCCAGGGTCGGTATAAGCCGTGTGTTTTTTTTTTGGTACACGAACAGCTTACATGTGTATTTGATTTCGAACAAAAATGGTGCCATAAGATAAGAAGAAATCGCCTTTCGGTTGAACCTGCTAGCCCGGTGTTGTCGGACTTTGGCTGACCGACGCTGCTGACCGTGGCAGACCCGCGCAAACGGAGGGAAATTAAGATTGACTCGCTCGACCGATCGAACGAGACTAATCGCGAAAGAAAGATCGAACAGGAACAGGAGGCCAACGTGACCACGGTTGCAGCAGCAGTCGAAGCATCATTTTCTTACACGCGTCCATCCATTCTGACCTTCGCGTCCGTTACCCACACACAGCCGAAGGGAAATAAATGTTATTATAAACGAAGCGAAAGATGGTTCGTTGCTACTGAATTGAATGTTGTTTTAATTGATATTGATATAATTAAGGTTTCGTATCGTACCTTCTGTTTGGGTTTGTGGAGGTGCGATCCACGCTTTTGAGGTGCGTATGCGAAGAGAAGCAAAAAGGGGAGATTCCTAAATGCCTGATCGAGAAAAAAAGAAAAAGTTTTATGAAGCTGCGTTCTTGGTTCGATCTCTTTAAATGCAAACGATTGTTGGTTTATGTTACGCGAGGCTGTAAAAGTGTCTGTTTTCGTGTGTCTTATTATGTGTGTGTGTGTGTTGTAGCTATACGAACACTAAACACTTTCAATGACGAGCGAGAATTAAACAATAAATTCTGCTACCTCAAATCGTATTACCATAAATATCGCATCAATGAGAAGAGAAGGTTCGTTGCTTATACGCTCATTGAAATCATTCGTTATTTGTTTTGCGGATTAATGATTAGAAATGATTCGTTTTTTTCTCTTCTCTCTATCTACCACTCTTGCTTCATTTCCATCACGTAGAAAATGATTGGAATAGATCGAGGTCAGCCCACAATATTGTGTATTGTGAGATGAATCAAAATGGAGTCTAGACTCACATAATTACCCGCGGTGGTGGGATTGCACGATATTCAAACCTAATTTGAAACGATGGTTTCGAAAGCTTTCTTCCCAGTGCGTTCGGGTTCCTTCCGCTCACTCGATAACATTAAAACCCGTGTATCTGATCGATTTGGAACTGTTTTGCTAAATTGGATGGTCAAATGTGTGAGCGGTTGGGTGCGCTGTATCCATAAAATCGTTTCCATCTCCTGTACGAAGCACGCGTGACGTAGTTATGTGGTGCTGGCACACCGTTTTACGCTTCCTTTTCGTTTCCTCAATACGGTGGCTTTGGTGTAAAGAAAATAAAAACAACCTGCCAACAACTCAAAACGCTCGTTCGGTGTCTGAACATTTTTGCATGCGCGACGTAATCGTTGCTGTGCGTCGTCATGCGATTAGCTGCGGACGATTAGACAGTTAGACTTTTAGGCTCAATTAAACATCTCACAGTGAGGATGTTTTCCACACTTAAAACACAATAAAAGCATTTACTCGCGGGGAGAAAAGCCAGTGCCGAGAGAGAGAGAGAGAGAAAAAAAAGAACGAATCAATTTTCAGAGGTCCACCTTGAGCAAGCGCTCCATTTGCTTGTTTGTGGCCTTCTGCGCGAAGCAATGGATTGCATTCCAGCGTCATCCGCTTTGGGTGGTGTGATGAAATCAAACGTTGAAGCATGTTAAATATATCCTGCTTCACGCAATCGGAGCCCCTTTCGGTGGTGTCTGAAAAACGGGATGAAAGCACACGAGGGAAGTGGTTTGCAGCAACGAGGACAATCCTATTCGTTTTTATGCGTTAAATTCATTTTTTGTTGTTAAGCAGGATGATCGCGGACGTGGTCATTGCTTTTTTTTCATGTCATTTAAGAGTATGAGCCAGAAGCATCATTATGAGAGGTCGGTGTAGTGGCGTAATAAGTGTAGGAAATCGGAATTCCTTTACGTTTAATGACGTAGCCGAAGGTAAAACAGGAGACTGTCTAGAGAAGCAGCAGACTAGAACAGAATGATAAGAGTATAGCCATGGCAAGACCAGTGGTCAGCAACTCTTGTAACAAACATTATACAAAGTTTTTATCCATATAAGGGAATTGTTGAATAACTTATTGGAATAATTCAAATTAATAGTGAAATATTTAAAAAACATTCAAAATGTAAGCAACTTATTGGTTGACCTTCTAAAATTAACCAGTCATTAACGGAGGAGCAAAAGATTGGCCGCTGATAGCAAAGTTCTAACAATTCTACTGCTGATTGCAAAGCTCCACAGTTGAGTTTCAAATTTCTCCTTAACTTTATGCAACACTCCATTAAATAATTACAAAATTTACGAATAAATGGTTGGGCGTTGTACTGTTATAAGAAAGAAAAATAGGAATCCCTTCACATTCAATGTTTTACTGAAAAAGACAACGAGAAGGTACTTCCAGAAGCATCAGTCTAGCCAAAAATGATGCTATTTGAACCCCAAAAATTCAAGGAACTTGTCCAAAAGACTGCCAATTTTAAAAGGGGACCAAAAATCCAAATGTTTTGGTTTTATTTTACCATTAACGCATCTGCCTTGTTTTACAAACACTCTTATTAACTTATTTGCTTATTTGCTAAAACAAATGGAGCATATTGATAATCATTTCAAATGATATTTTAATTAATTACTTACCCATCTTAATATTTTATTTGAGAGATGTTACAGCGATAAGACAAAAATAGATAAATAAATAAATAAATAAAGGATCCTTAAATTGAAATAAAAATAGAGGTTACCAACAAGTAATTAGTATAGACTCTTTAAAGATTGTTGATCTATTCATCATCTTTTCCATAAACTGCTTATGGCATTATTTAATACCTAACTTTGATTCTATTTCACTTGCAATATGTATGGATTTGATGCATATATTTTTAATATTTATTTTAGAACTTCAATAGCAAGACTCATTCACATGCGTTAAGGTTGTACATCACACTCATTCTAGCATATTATTTTACGAGCTTTTCCCACTAAAGTGGACATAAACCAGGAACTTAATGCATCTCAAGCAGACTTGCTTTTTCCGCATTTGTTTCATTCATTTTCTCAAATGCTTTTTGTGTAATTTTAGCTTTAGAAGCTCTCTTTGCTTCTCTTCCTGTCTTACTCTTACTACGAATGATGCCTCCATAAAGCTACCCGCGATCAGCACCAATTCGAATTCAATTTCCTGTTAATCTATGCTGGCCCATAAATAGTCTTAGGGATCGCGTTAAACGATTTCTCAAACCGTGGAGTTTGGAGAGCCTTGGTAGTCGTCACCGTCACCTTGGCCCTTCGTACCATCGTCAGTGGTAAACGATTCTTTTTTTGTCTCTGGGAGATCGGGAAACAAAGTACTTCATTATGTCTTGCAGTGCTTACCGCGATCGTAGGACAACGCTTATACCACCTGGGTGTCGTAATTGGAGAAATTTGATGTAATGTGTCTGCTTAGCGGGAGTGTACGCTATTCAGTTGCAACAATCTCGGAGCAATTTTATTACATTGTAAAGCGGGTGTAACGAAGGAGATTTTCTTTTTTAGTATTTTAATATGTGTTTCACTGGAGAAGAGTTTGAAATTTAACGCACATTTCTATGCGGCTTTTACTTAACAATCTCCTATTTAATTTTTGTTTAGTTCATGTGTGCTACGTTTTCAATTGACTGTTGGTAGCACCTTTTCCATGACTGGCTCATTACACGATCATAATCATGACCATCAGCGCCGCCGTTGGTCGTATCATATCGCCATCTGCATCTTTGCACTTTACATCGCATAATTCTCCTACCCTCCCCTGTTCTTACTGGCCCAATCCCTCCATCCCGCCTCAACAAACCGTTGCCAACATTCTCTACGCTCAGCCAGTTCCCGACCGATTATTGAGGTGGGTCTGGAATGGAAACGGTTAAAGGGTTTGCTGTGCATTGCACCTTCATTTAGCTGCCAATTGAGCGGACGGCAGCGCCAGCTTCTTATGCTTCTAGCGTGGCGAACCTTGGCAGAACGCAAGCATGCATGGAAATTGTTTGCTACACCCGACCGAGCAGATGAGCCTGACGAGTGGCTATGAGGCTCTTTCGTCGTCGATCGGTCTCGGTGCGGTCGGTCGGATTGTTTGCACCGAGGGACTGACGTTGGTAGCCAGTAGCATCGCAATGAGAAAGTTGCGGTAGCATGCCGAGGCCACGACGAAAGTGTGAGTTGTGCTGCGCCATAGAAGAAACAACAAAAAGTGAAACACGTTGGGCGTCTTTTGTTTTTGTTCCTGGTTTTTGCAACATGCACTTTCAGTATTTCCGTTCGCCGGTGCGACCCTGATGCATGGGACGGTGAAATCGGTTAGCTAATTTCAGTCGACCACCGAAGAACGATTCTGGTGCCGTGAGGTAGCACAAATGGTTCTCATATTTTTGTTTTCCTTTTTTCCGCCTATAAGGACGTCCACTATGGGCAAACTGTCTGCCGTGCTGATGATAGCCTCGAAGTGAAGTGTAAAACTAGCGAGCGAGTTTACTGGGGGAAAGGCAGCCAGCAGCAAAAACAACGCCGGTTTTTATACATTTTCCACGCTCATTTGCACACTTGGAAATGTATGCAACCACCTGTGCAGCTTTAGGGCGGCAGTCGCAGCAGCAGCAGCAGCAACAGTAACAGTCATGTAGGAGTGCTGCGTTACGATGGAGAATGCCAGAAGACTTGCGGGTAACAATGCTGGCGTAAAGAAATTGCGGAATGGTAATAAATATTTTAAAGCGATATGCATTTGGTGTGAAATTGATCAAGCATGTGAAGGGTAAACACGGTTGGAATGTTACGAAGAAGCCTTTTTTAACTATTTTCTTCACAGCTTTCTTGATTACTTACACGTTTAATATTATTTTATCCTGTATGATTCAAACGAAATACCAAATTTATTGTGCATTTTGTATTTAATAAATCAATCAGAAAGCCTTATTATAAGGTACTGTATCGTAATGTAATATACGTTATTTATCGATTTAAAAAATATAAAATGAACGTCACGAACTCAAATGTTTTTTAATCACATTTCTTTTAAATAAAGATAAAATGATACAGCATTATCAACTAATTTTAAGATGTTATAGCGCATACAGCCATGGAACTACATTTTAAGATAAGCTTAACTGGTAACGTTGGTTTTACCTTTCATTTTTAAGAAGATTAAAATGGTTAGACACAGCTTAAACACTGAATATTATTACGTGAAGTTTTACAACTCCTTCTCGCTTCTGAAAAAAGGCAACGAAATCTAACAGATACCAGATTCTGGTCACTCAATTGTGGTGTACAAACCCTGCTGAATCTGATTAGAAAACCCAAGCTTTTATCATAAAGAACCACAGATTAAAGAAACAGAGCATTTGTCCAACTGGTGAAAAGGATAGGGAACAAAATTAAAACTGTTGTACAACCTCGTTCTTGATGTCTGAGATAAAGTCGTCCATGTGAGAATTACTCAAAATCGGCCGCCCATGACGCTTAAGAAATCGTTTTGACTGTGAGTGCGTTGTCGATCAAGGACCTGCACTGATCTTAGCAATGTCCAATTGCAAATCCTCAAACGACGATCAGGGAGAGTCTTGATCTCGATCAGAGAGAGCCTCATAAAATCTTGTAGTATCCAAGACAAAGGGCCAGTATCCAATAACCATGAGGGCATAGTCTTTTAAAAACACGACAACCATGGTTCAAGTCCCAGCTAAATGGCGAAAGACCGCGAAGTAGTGATGGGCGAAATGATGGTTTCATCGGAATCGATTCCGGAGCGCTCCGAATTTTGCGGAATCGATTCCGAACAGTAGGTTCGGATCCGAGGCCCCTTGCAAGATGTGTTTAACTGGTTCTTTCTAAGTACGTGAGCGAGGGGGGGGGGGTATGTCTGGTTATTTCTTCGTTTTTCGGGGAGCCGCCTACGAGCTCAGGCCCCCCCGTGGCCGCTCAGTCCGCGTACCGTTAAATCCGCCACTGCACCCGGATCCGAAATCGGTTCCGCACCCGCATCCGGAATCGGTTCCGCACCCGGATCCGGAATCGGTTCCGCACCCGGATCCGGAATCGGTTCCAGATCCGGTTCCAGCTATGGAATCGGAACCAGGTAGTTCCGATTCCGAGCGCCCATCACTACCGCGAAGGCCATTAAGGAGAGGCGTCCAATTTTTTAGAATACTTTTTCGATTAGAAGTTGAGTAAAATTTAATGCATTGAGTATCTGTAATACTTGAATATTGATTGACATTCGGAGTTAGTTTAACTTAAAAAGCTAATTGAGCTGCCAAATGTCTATCAGATTTTTCTCGCTGTATGCTGCAAGCCAAGTTTCATCCTCGGATCTACTCTGAGCTGCTTTTGAAGAAATGAAATATTTACAAGATAGCTATCCCAGTTACTTTTCAAAATATGATTAACTCGTAGCTACTATGTCACTGCTTCCTGTAGCTGCTGACCATTTCGTTTCCAAATCTCAACCGGAATGGAATGTACTTATACACATTTCCTACTTTCATCTCATTACGCTCTCATAACACCACCTAGAAATGCACCGCAACGGCCATTTGCAGTTTGAAAGAGCCATTCAAAATGAAAAGGGCTTCGTTCAATGCTACTCGCACGTTTTGCTTCATAACCGAGTGCACTGAGGAACGGTTGGTAAAATCTATATACCTTGAATTAATAACTCTTTCCAGGCCCGAGTAGGATTGCCACGGTATGACCCTCGGTCGAGATCAATTTACCGAATACTCGCGCTTTGGTATACAGCAAGGATCAATCCTATCCTTTCCACTAATGAGAAACCACCAGCAAATAGTTCCACCACCACGGTAGCAATACCACCGACAATGTATACTCGACCGAATGGTGCAGGACGGAAAAATGTGTGCCAAACACCGTCCCACCAAGACTCGGTCGGTAGCAAATCGCCTGGCCATCATTAGCGAGAGTGGTCACTTGAATGGGGAGAAATTCCTTTTGGCGACCAGATTTCACCGCAAGCAAATATGTCGGATGAATATCAATAATTTGACATGAATTTTATTGACTTCAGCCAGCGGTAGGAAATATCGAATGGCTTCATGAAAGGACGTGATGAGGGAAAAACTCTCCCTTTTTTTTCTAGGCGAGCGAGTAGAGCAAGGCTTTGTCCTCAACCTTTGCGCCGAACGACGGTAAATTAATGGTACACCGTGACGGCGAAGGAAAAGGCAGCGACAAACGACAAGTGCATGTGCATAGAATGTCACACATGTGTGGTGCAGTTGTTAGGGAGCGACTCGCAAACGGGTGTAGCGCAGTTTGGTATGTCGTTAGTGAACGTTCAATCTGTCCAGTTCGTTTATGATTGGCAGTGAGTTTTTCTTTCTCCTTTTCATCTTGTTTCATCACCGCAACTGTGTATTTACTTGCTTTGTGTCGCTCGCTATTGCCATATACGACAGAAGCCGTTCGTTACTTTTCTCCTAGAGTCGCGCTAGCTTACTTATTATTCGCTCTTGAAGATAAGTGTGTGGATATAGGCGGATCGCAGCAAATAAAATCCTGCGCTGCGAGTGTGTGTTTGAGCAGCGTAGTTTACATCAAGTTAACAACAACTAACGTTTGCGGCTAGAATTCATCAGACATAAAGCATCCTCTGTTTAGCCATCGGCAACCTACTCTTATCGCTGCTTGATACGTTCGGCGTTTGCTCTTCAAAGTCTTCAGCTGCTAAATTATTCATTTGACGATACTCTCTTGCATTTGTTTTGTGTGTTTTTTCACTCTCTAAATATTTTCCTACAACCGGCGCTCCTTGCAAACGCTTTTCCTTTGAGTCATGCATCGATCGCGAAGGGTGTCTTACATATCTTGTGGATATGTTGCATTGGTCATGGGGTAGGGACTGCCGGTAAATTGTTTTACTCATCCTTCGCTTGCCATGGCAAATTGCGTGTTGACAAATGGTTATTGATTGGTCGATGTACAACACTTGTTAAAGTGGATGCGTTTGGCGCCGTACAATCGCCCTAGAGACAGCACGACGTACGCAGGACACGCTGATTAATATATATTTTCTTAATTACCTGTTTAATTACTTCATCTCTTAATTATTTGCCTAATTTTCTATTACATTATGTTCTATTCTATCAATTCTATCTGTGATTTTTATATTATTTTTTTTAAATTAATTTAAAAAGCTTTCAATACTTACTTACTTACTTACTTACTTACTTACTTACTTACTTACTTACTTACTTACTTACTTACTTACTTACTTACTTACTTACTTACTTACTTACTTACTTACTTACTTACTTACTTACTTACTTACTTACTTACTTACTTACTTACTTACTTACTTACTTACTTACTTACTTACTTACTTACTTACTTACTTACTTACTTACTTACTTACTTACTTACTTACTTACTTACTTACTTCTATATTTTACTCTTCACTTCTATTCTATGCTTTTGACTTTATATCAATAAAACTTTTTTTTTTATTCATATAGAACGGCCTGCCCATATTGCTGATAAAACATTAAAGGCAATAATTTTTACCTATGAATGTTTTGCTTTACCAATCCATCGTTTGCGTTTTTTTAACTAAACACATTTTACTGCTAACTCCCAATAGCTAGGCATCGTTTACTGTACCGCCAATAGATGTTGACAGAACCAAATCCCAAGAAGAACTCTGCATTAAGAACCATTTCCAATAGCTTTGCGATATACTTTAAATGAAGTCAATGCAACCCTACGAAGCTGTCCATGAAGAATATGTTTCAATTCAATATATATAGCAGACTACGTAGACCTTAATTTCTCTTATTCGCTTCTTTCAAAATCAGCCTCAAAAACTTGGTCACTGCTGTTCTTGCAAGCATGAATATCCACCCATTAAACCTAGCATTTGCACTATCAGAGCAATTTAAATAGCATCGTGATTTGTGCCGATCTTCCCGACCCACATCCAGGATCGACTCGGCAGCAAAACTGGCCCCAGGAGCCCCCCCCCTAAAAGCGATCCTTCCCATCCCTTGGAAGATACATCTGACGACGATCCGTCAATGCTTGTTTGACATGATACCGACTCACCAGCCCGTCGGTCGCGAACCATCTGTCCGTACATGCACCGTTGAGTTCGAACTCGCGCGAAACACGTTGTTGTCCCGATACCGTTTATTTATTTATCTTTTCCGTCTTCTGCTTCTTCTGCACCCTGTATGCCCTGCAAAACATGTTTCCCACCGTCACGGTGATGTCGATGATGATCATCATTTCCCCGCACGTACGATCGGCAGCGGGATTGGTGTGCGACCAGAACCAGATAAAATTGCGCCAGAGAAAGCGAATCCTTTATCCCCGGCAGGAGGGAAAGGTCACTCCGTTGGTAATGTTGCGGTAAGTGCATGCAGTGCGAAGCATAGTTGGGGCCGAGATGTAGATTTGCTCGGGGTTTGAAGTTTTGAGCAAATATTTGATACCATCACGCCATACAATCCGGCCGGACTTCGATCGTAAACGGGTTGGCTGCTAGATTGTGAGCCCTGCGAGCTCCAGAAGTGAACGTCCGTGTAGAGAACGCTGGATGGGTAATGAGAGTGAGAAACGATACCTTTTACACCGCGGACAAACAAAGAACGCTTCTCCGGATGCTCGAACGAAACGGTGCGTGAAAGATTGTCTTTTTGTTCGAATGAAGCACGATTTCCCTAGCCGGGGGTAGACCGATGGGCTTCGAATCAATCGAGAACCGATTTTACGCCTGTTCGATTTTAAATAGATACACACAGCAACGCCTGTACACGCAGCTTCTCACCATCTTCGATCGGGTCTTTTTCCGAAGCCTTACGATTGTAGCAGGATGACCAGAACCGATGATGGTGGCGATGATGGAATATCGGCACCGACCGGAGGGTGAATAGCAGGCCCGAAATGATGAGCTGTTTATTGGCCACGGAATTCCGGTGGGAAATCGTGGGCGACCGGAGCGAAAACATACCACCGGACAGGTTGCACGCATTCCGGAAGATTACCACGTCCTCGTTTAGGGGAGGGCTTCCAGTAAGCGCGTGCGTTGGTACGCCAGGTTTTATTTCCCGTTTGCCAAGCGCACTATCGGAGCTATACAATTTTTGTGTTTTAGATTTCGTGGGAGTTTGTGGAACGGAATCCCAAGCGATAGTAGTGGAGAATGGGTTCGTTCGTTGGGTCCGTTCCAGACGCCTAACGAAGGCTGCTTTGGGAAGGTTTGGTGTTGCGTGAAAAATAAAACCGCGAGCCACCTGAATGTAGCCATTCCAGCCTGGGACGAGTTTTCGAGAAAGAAAATTCATTCCTTTATCGTTATCCGGCTGGCTCCACGCTCGAGCTGCCATGAAATCAGTAAATATTAATGTGTATCTTTGTGCAAGAAGCGGTCGCGAGCGCGAGCGGACGCACGAACCGTCCAGTTGTTTGCGGTTAAGACGGCTTGAGCCACTATAAAACAACACACTCGACGTGAAATATATTCTGGACGCAAGATCGCGGGACGGTTTTTCAACGTTTCGAGGACCTGTATAAACTGTGTGCTTTTATTTTAACACTACAACGATGCAACTTTCATCACGTTCGTCCGTAATCGCTACATTGTACGTGGTACACCACTCGAAACATTATAATAATGTGTACGCAAAACTGCAACTTAACCGATCGGATACTGTTGTTTTGTTTTTCTTTCGGCAACCCTTCAATATTCAGCCTGCGCCTGTTGATTTGCTTGTCTCTTAGGCTCTTGACACTGTGAACGAACACGGCAGTCAACGCTCCGAGTCAGCAGAAGGCTTCCCATTGCAGAGCAGTCGTTGATCAAAAGTAACATTTAATCGTCTTGCCCATTGCTTTCTTTCATCCACACGGGGCGAGAACAAAAGATGGATGTCTCATCAGCACAGCTTCCTTTCTGTACCGTGCCCCGAACGGACACAGAAAGACACACACATAGAGTGAGAGAGAGAGAGAGACAAGAAAAAATCCTGTCCCAACCGTCCCGAAACAACAATCTCCACGGTGAACCCGCTAACCCGCAATCGTTGTTCGACAAAATCTGTCCAGTTTTTATTTTCGGAGACCTTTTCGGGGTGGAAGGACCGAAAACATAAGCCGAAGAAATCGTGAACGCCGCGACGAGGCGCGGTACGGTGGAGACGAGGCGCGTGAAGCGAAAGAAATTCTTGCCCAACTGGTTTTACGGTCCGGATGATGAGGACTGTCCGAGATGCGCGAGTGTGCGACGACGTCGACGACGTTGTCGACAACGACGATGATGATGAACCTCGGGTGGTGACCGATGGTGATCTTGCCCTTGATCCCTCGTTGTTTCTCCCATCGTTGTGACGATTTTTTTACCCCCCTTTCGAATGAGAGGGAGAAAAGGGGTGGAGAGCGGGGGACAGGTTGCACGCATTCCGGAAGATTACCACATGAAGATGCCGCACTTTCCTTTTCCTCGCTCATCCATTCCGAACGGATAAATGCGACCGGGGTTCGTCGCCTGTGTCCGTGCACGTGCAGTTGAAGTCTTTTGATCGTACGTACTTGCGCACAGTTCGGTAATGAAGCATCACAATCTGGACTGGACGAACTTGTACTTCAAAAAACAAGCATTTCTGAACGTTTGCTTTGCGTTCCCGAACGAACGTATCGATTGCTTCATAAAGCGTTTAGGCACACAGAACCTGTTTTCTCATGCAGAAATAAGCTTTTCGTTTAATTTTTAATTTTATATGAAAAATATTATTTTTTTAAATGTATACAAAAATTGTAATCTTGTGCTGCACCTTTTAATGTTTTCTAGATTTATTTTTAAAATTTTGAATCTATTTTTAAAGTTTCATTGCATAAATAAATTAAATGAAAATTGAAGTAAAATTAGAAAAATCCTAATTTTATGTATTATTGAATTTAACAGAATACTGAAATATTGTACAAATTTACTAAAGCAATAAAGTTACTTAAAAAATTTAACATTTTTTATTCAAAGTGCAAGATAAGATGAGGCAATATTTTTCAATAATTATATTAATCAGGGAGAATTGATTTTTTATCCCAAATGCTATATGATTATGTCTGAATAGACTTAATTTAACCTAAAAATATTTAGGTATAAAAATTTATCATACAAGACATCATATTACTTGTTGCTTGCCAATGATCATGATAAGCAGCAAGATTAATCAAAAATATCTAGAAAATATATACAAAGTAAGTTATACATTTGAATATATTGCAACAAGAGTAGTTAAAAAACTAAAATAAACATCGCACCTTACAATTAATCAATTAAAAAGCCAACAACTTAATAATCAATAAAACAGGAAAAAAAATTTATACAACTTCACATAGAAAGCTTATTGGATTTGAACTACTGCCTCACTTTTTTATAAGCACGTAAGACACATTGCTTTAGTACATTAATTTAAAGTTCTTAATTTATTTGTTTAAATGTGTATTTATACACCTGCACTATCTTCACAATCATTACAGTTTTATGATCTCATTTCAAACCCTTTGTTTGTGATCATTCATCGCTTCGAAATCGATCAGCCCAAGCATCAGCATCGTTCACCGCAGCAAACAAGTTTTATGATCTACACTGCCCGCTGGTTTATGGTGGATAAAATTCGCCACAAAATTAGCAATTGAACGTGTAATCTTCATTCCCGTGGGACGTTCGCAGGTATATGTGAAAATTGTAAGACCAAAACAGAAGTAAAACAGCGATTCCTAACCGGGCGTTCGTTTCATCCGACATGTGTTTGTTTCTTTGGTCAGGTGTCAATGAACGGAGAGCATCATGCGTTGTGGTGATGGTACAGCTTATCGGAACAGAGCGCGCTCGTTTCGGTTAATCGTACCGGTAACCTTGCACACTAGCTAAACCTCGAATAAATTATGTTGTTGCCAGCAACGCGCCACGAAGAACCAATCATTGTGCCAGTGCGATAATCTTAATATATTCAGATGCTCAGTCATTTTTCTCAATCAATTGGCAGCTAATGTTGTTCGACGCCCGACTCCATCAAAACCCCCTGAGTGCTTTATGGGTTGCTGGTGATGTGCGAAGCAGCACAAATCAAATGCCTGACATCTTCCAACAATCTGATCTGACATCGTGTCAGACTCGGAGGGTAGTTTTTTTTTCGTTCTCTTGTCTCATGATTATTCATTTGCGGTGTCATTCTGCGGGCGCCATCCGGACCGGATTCCGGATCGTTTTGTGTGGCGCTACAGAAGACATCCCGTTCGCATCAACGCATCAATTTTCACCTTTCCGAACGCTTCAGTGCCCTAGCCACAATCGATCGAGGAGAAAATTGATTGATACAATCAGTGTGAGCCGCGATGAATTCGGAATTTCCCAAGTTCGAAGAAAAGGGACTATAAATAGCCCGACCATTAGGCTTTTAAGCTTCTGATTCTATCCAGAATCGCCACCAGTGGACCGATGTTTTCGGTCGTTAGTTTGAAGGGCGTTAATGCTGAATCTTCAAATTACAAAACGGGACACGGACCATGTGGCTGGATAACGAATGAAATAATCAATACGATCCATAATTTGTCTCCTCCGAAATTGACACATTACGCTAGCCACCGATGCTGTTGCTGCTGTGAGGCCTGGGAAAGTAATAAAATGTAACCAAATTCCAAGAGCAAACTTTATAACCTTTTACCAATAGCGACACCGATTGATCAGGATAAGCTAATTTTTATTGCATTCTGATTGAACCGGTTCAAATTCATCGATCGCGCGAGCTTTCCCTTACTCCTGTCTCATTATCAGAAACGTGTGTTTCTCGGTAGTGCGGAAGAAATCGTTATGATATCTTAATTAATACTTTTTCACGCGATAAACGAGGTTCCCTCAGGGGCCCGAGAAAAACGAGCGATGACAGTTGTGTGTGATTGTGGATAATTCTTTGAAGTCTTGTACCGTTCAGTCGGACCTCATGCCGGGTGAAGGCGCCTGTACTATAAAAATCAGGCTAATAAACACTTTTATCTGGTTCAGGGTAGTCTGGCGACGGTTTAAATTATAGTTGCTCGTTGCTGCAAGCGCTAACAGTTGCGTCTTTCGTGAACCGGGTTCCCGATTTTATTCAGCGTATGCAAAAACCGGGTTGCCACCGGGATATGCAATATGAGGATGAGCGATAAAAAGGAAGCTTCTCGAGAGCTCTCGAAAACCGACCGTCTGTCTCCGCACACGCTTCACTATTGCAGCGAACTGCTGCTGTAGATGGGACGCAGAGTGCTCCCACGGATTACTGGCGTGTACTGGCGCCTACAACCGTTCGTCCGCCCCGACCATTCCTCCCGCACCCGGGGAAGGATGGCAGAATTTCATGGTACGATCATAATAATTTCACCTGTACGCTTCCCATCTGGCGTGATCGTGGTGTTTTGTGTGTAGTGACGAGGCACTGAGGCGTTCGATGGATTAGGACGCGAAAGCAAACCCCTGAAGGAATGTATTCACCCGGGGGTGAAGATTGTTGGCGCTCTTCGACGCTGTTTCTGCGGTTGCGTATGGGATGCTGCGGACCGTGATGGAGAAGGTGGTTAATGAAAAATAACTGTTTGCGCGATTCAAAATGTCCCACTCACTGAGTTTTGGAGCAGATGAAGATGTTTCTCTTAACCTCTCCACTGTTAACTTGCTGTATGTTGTTTAATGAACTTCAGTGAACTTCATTTCCAAATATTTTCATTGGATAGATGCGCTGGTAACATAGAAAATAACTCATAACACAAAAAAAAACATTGATCGATTCTTGAATGAATAACAACCAATCTTCTCAAACCGAATTGATTAGCCGTTTTAAACTAAAGATTACCATAAATTTATAGCTTAATTTTGTATCAAGTCATTAAAAAAACTTTCTAAGATCTTATTCATAGAACCTACCTTCTGCTACAGGTTGATGGCCTATTGATAATTGCGTTCAGCTGCAAACACGCGGACACTGCTATCAAATCCAACCTGGACCCGTTGTCTCGTAGTGTAAGATTGTGCCTGGATTGTTCCTGGAACCAGCCGAGGAAGAAAGAAATAACAGGCCTAGACTTTTCAAGATAGTTTCTCGTTTAATCGTTTCAGAGACCTTAAATTTATATTTCTCAGTACAGGTTGCTGATGCGTAAAAATCAGATGAGGCGGTTCTGCTGTTGTTATTCGGGTGATAGTATGATGGCTAGATCGGTATCAAGTTGGCAGGTGGCTCGGTGTGTAGTGTATCCATGGCAATCGGTAAGGATGTGACGGACCGTAATGTCGACGCCACAGAAGCTGCAAAGTGGTGGACTGGATCTGTCGAGAAGGTAGGAGTGTGTCAGGCGGGTGTGATCGATGCGAAGACGGGAAAGGACTCGTTGGATGTGGCTGGAATCGGGATCATCCCAAGGTGCTGTGTTGTGCTTGATGGAGCGGAGTTTTGTAGAGAGGTCTAGGTTGTGCCAAGTGGTGTTCCAGTGTTGAGCGACTATTGCGTTAGTGAAGCGGATGGTGTCTCGGCGTGAAAGAGCGCTGTGTGGTTCGGCTGGATTTTCAAGGTAGTTGTTCCAGAGCAGACGGAATATAAAGAGCATTTCTAAGAAGTTTTGAAAGAGCATAACGTATCCATTCAAACATAGCCTTATAAAATTTTATCACCAAACTAGCTAAAATCTGTTTTCATTATTTGACATAAATTTGATTCGAAAAATAATATAAAAATTGAAAAAATTGCAAATGTTTCCTTAACATAGATACATCAGGACGTTAACTTTACAATTAATCAGCTTGAAACTTATTGAAGATTTCAGATATTCGTCTGCTTTGTGTTATCTTTGAGTTTTTCGTAGAAAGATGTACGTTACCTTAGGGTTTATCTAGACAATTTGCGATGAGAATGACAAATTTTGTCAATTTTGACATGGATTTCCATTACGGTCAAGTATTTTCTTTGAGTGCAGGGACGACCTGAGAAACTAAAGTTAGAGTATTGACAACATTCTCAATTCTAAGCATCTTTATATCTATGTTGCCTTATTGATCCATACTGTAGTTCAAGAATTTGATTGGAATGTCAAAATACACACAAGCCCAACACAATCCAACCAACGACGAACGTTACGTTACGCACCTTCAAGTACCACGTGCGAGTGCCTTGAGTGTGGAAATAATATTGCTGCTCACCTGCTGGCTGATGCCTATCCCCCCCCAAACAAAACAGCCAAGCTCATTGATTAGCACTTTGGTCATCGGCCGAGAGCTTAGCTGCCTGGCGGCTTCGAACATTCCACCACAATTCGGAGGCTCCCTGGCATAGGTACAGTAGACGGCCATAATATTCGTGGCGCGAGGTGTCGAGATGAGCTCGATCTGTGGGAACTCTTCACGATGAGTTGATGTTCTTCGTGTCTGCTTGTCTGTACCCCACGGGCAACAGATGGTACAATCATTAGACAAGCATCCAAGAGACATCAGGGGAGCGCAGATGGAATGTAGGTAAGAGAACTGTTCACAGCCCAAAAAAAGGCACGGATCCTTCAGAAGCGTGCACATACACGGTCCCAATTTTTATATACCGTAACCGTGGCCGTTTTGATTAATTTTACGACACCTGGGCAACCAGCAACGCAAGGATGACCAACGCGACATTCGCGACGTTCGGTGCGCCATACGACGTTCGATTTCTATCATTTTAATTAGATAACCGAAAAACTTAACTGCGTCGTTTGATTACACATTTGACGCGCCTGGGCTGGGCTTTAATTCGCCAGATCGGAGTGTGATAAGCAAGTTGTCGGAAGGAATTGGCTCGCGGAAGAAAAATAAAAGTCAAACTAGATTAATCGTTTTGGGCTGAACATTCTCACGATCGCAGATTACAGATCGATGCGCATAAAATGTAAATCTTGGCGGAATTCTAATTGCTTGCGTAAACAACAAATTAATTATCAAACAGCTGATCAAGGAATAATGAATAGGAAATTGGTTTGCAAACTAGAATGGTCTGGTGATTTGTTTTGCTGTATGTTTGAATTCTATTGATGTTTATAATGTCTAAACATCTCAACAGGTCAATTTAAATTTTGCGCCAAATAACGCATTATACAATTTATTTGATACACTCAATCCTCTATCTTCTGAATCCAATCATTTGGTCGACTGGAGCTACCGAATTGCACAACTTGCTCACAACTCTCTGTCCCAGGCTACTTTCCACCTCTCAACAATTGTGATGATAAATGAGTGCTGGTAGCGTAAATCAAATCATCAAAATTAGAATAATAATTAACCCTCAATTTCCACAACACCGATACCGATCGGGCAAAGGCTTCCTCTAGTCGGTTTATGTTCCGACTCTTTTTCTTTTAACCCAAAATCAAGCTCACGCGCCCACCACCCTTAAAAGGGCTTCCCAGAAGGGGGTTCGATTGGTCCCGATTCGAGCCCGCGGCACCCATAGAGTGGTGCGCTGCGTTCGAAATTAATCAATCAAATCGTAACTTCGAACAAATCGTGCCGCGATCGTGTCCCGTGCGGAAAATTCGAAAGGCAGCTCCGTAAGCACCGGTTGTTGGTTGGAAATTTGAATAGGAGCTCGTTTCCCGATCGAAAGCTTACGTCCCGCGGCGCCAGGTCAACGTTCAACATGATCGACCGAACAAAATAGTCCTGCAAAGCTGGTGTATGGTGTCGACCGAACACGACCGCCGGCACGATTTCATCGTCGCGTGGACGCTGCGAATGCCCGAATGCAGTGTGAAGCCTTTTTTTTGTATGTGCTACGCTTTGTTTAGGACCCAGTATCAACATCAAACAAGCGTCCGGGCGTGTTAGGAAAACGTGTTGAGTGTACGATTCAATCCGGTGAAAGAGTACATTAAAGAAGGATGAAGTAAATGGAGAGCGGAACATTCGACTGCGAGGCATTACGGTCAAGCGAAGAAAGTTGCTGTGTGGATGTTTAATAATGAAATGGTATAGAATAGGTTTGCAAACATTAAAAAGCAGCATGCCGCTCGTGGTTCTAGCCTTTGGGACAAGTTCTGGTGTGTGTTATTACGACAGTGTTGGTAATAATAAGAAAACTGAAGATATTCCAAAAAAAATGTAAGGATCTAACCTTTTAAAACCCTTTAAGGCCTTTGATTTGCAATTGGTTATACAGTACAACGTCATCCTGGACCAACTTTGTACTCCTTTTGTTGGGAATTGTTGTAATACATTCTTGGATACCAAAAGAATATCACTATCTTGGTCGTATGAAGGACAACGACTCAAATTTGTTGATATCCTAATACCTTATAGTTCGTGGAGTGCCTTAATTGAGACCAGATTTTTAAGTTGTAGATGAGGGTCTAAGCATGAGCACACGAATGCCTTCAAATATCTAAAAGAGCACAATGGACGACTTCAGGAGGTTGTACATGTAGTGCATGTAAATTTCCACGAATTTTCTTCACATATACCAGGTCTATCGATGAGACAAAATTCTGATTAACATTAAATAATTAAGTAAGAAGATTAGGACTACTCGTAACAAGGAGTCTAGGAACTAACAGACTTAATCATTATGAACTAACGCCTTGACATCATTTAGTGTGCCTGTAAAACACCAAATCCATTGGATGATCTGGCTCTAACATGTCATAAAAGATTGATGTTTACTCTGAAATATACTAAGAAATTTGTAGTCTCAGTTAATGAAATACATTTTGTGGTTGTGTGGTATACTTCGAGGTCTATATCAATATTTGATCGTAATGTCTTTGTCTATCAATATTGTCACAACCATTGCATTTCGACGAACGTTTTGGACAGTCCAGATATTCTGCTTATTTCAGGAATCGAGACAGAATCAGTGAATGCAACTCTAGAAAAGAAACAAAATTATTGTAGTTTATGAACAGTTGAGAATCTGTTGGTATGTTTTAAAAATTAAATTCTCAAAACTCAAAAAAAAGCTCTGATAATACAGTTTAAAGACTTCAAATAGAATTTACAAAGATTCTAAAGAAGAATAAAATAAATGCTGGGAGTAATGATCAACATCTTCATTTGTTATTCGTAGATTAATTTCCAATCTGATTTTTTCGATATTTTTATCAATTATTTAGCTCATGTTTTAGTGCGCTTAAAAATTACGTTCCCACTGTACAAACGACTGCTCGTAGCCAAGTAAGACGTAACGCATGTGTGCTCCAATTTCCAATTCCTACCATCTTCCACCGGTTCAGTAGCGGTTGGAACACTTTCCATTCTCCCACCTATGACACCGACACTGGAGAAACTAAGATGTCCGTGGTGACGACACGCCCGAAACAACGCCAAAACGAAACCGACCTTAAACCGACCAGATCAAACGGGGATGCCGTTCGCGCTAAACTACCCGAGTCCCGATGCCGGTGCGCCTAGAGCGTAGTGTGCGGCAAATCCATCAGAACGAGCCGAGCCAGCTTCTGGAGTGAATAATCTGCTTCGATCGAATCGCTCCGGGCATCAGCGAACGTCCGGATCGTCCCGTGGTTTTACATCATGTTTTTATCCATCCCGGTTCTGGTAGCCGTGTTTGCTGCCACAGCTGGACGATGGTAATCAATCATCATTTTTCCCGATAAGGTGTTAAATAAATTGTAGCAACGAGCGGTAGGTACACGGGGCGACGAGTTTCGCGGCCGGCGGGTACCACTAATCATAATCGTCGCCAGGAGTCTTTTCTTTTCGTGTGGTTTTTTTGTTTTTTGAACGTTGTGTTATTGTTGCTGAGTACTCTTTAATGCCCTTTTTGATGCGCACGGCCAAAGAACGGGAATGCACATTTGAGTAATGATCGAGGGGCGCAGGACAAACCACACTAGCACGTATGGCAATGGATGATGTAATTTAGAATTAGAAAGCTTCCCCGGGGTGGATGCTGACCGACCGAAGGGGCTCACCTTAAAAACTTTCTCTCGTAATCATCTCCCGACCGGGGCATAGGAGCTTGATTGTACATTTAGTTGACATAATTTGCTGTTTGGGTTTTTCTTGATTAAACGCTTTATTGGGAGTAGTTTTTCGTTTAAGTTGTGATTAATCATTTGCTCTGGCTCTTGGTACAGTTAGGACGTGTGGTATGTCATTAATTACAGAACATCTTACTTTTTTGGCAGCAAACACGGAAATTATAATGACAACAATAACAGTGCGCCTATTCTTAGGCAATGCGCATAACGCGAGTATTAAAATTGAGTAATTGTATACAGAAAATAGAAAGCTTTATCATGAAATTTAGTGAAATTAAAACAAAGAAGGCATACAAATTGATGAAGAGCTTCTAATACATAAGAGTAAATCAGATAATTTTAGTTTATTCATTATTTATTTTACAAAAATGTGTGTTTTTTTTAATAAATCAAGGTTTCAATAATGTAGACACTCTTGAATGCAACATTGAAATTTAAAAAATCCAACAAAGTATAAGTCAAAAGATAGGAAAAAAATTATGCTAAAGCATGTTCCTACAATGTAGATTACCCATAGCATAACAATAACTATAAGGTCATCCCTTTAAGCTGTCAAGCATAATTTTCGTCCATTATCGCTTCCGGTGAGATTGCAAACAGTTTCTTAAGCTTTACTTTGATCGAGAGCTAATCAAGCAGAACACACACACACACACACACTCATAGACGTCCATAGATTAGCTCTTGTCAGACATTAAATTCATAACTTCAAGCGATTCATCAATTTGTCTACATTTCCATACGATCTGCTCCTACTTGATCCTCCATTATAATGCCTTTTTCCCCATCCAGTCTTCTTAACTCTTCTTCTGAACGAGATTTTCCTCTCGCCTTTTTTTGTGTTGCTGCTTACTGAGAGAACAAAAAAAAATTAATAACAAACCCCCGATGAGGCCGACAAAAAAAAAGCAACCGACCAACTTTCATCCCATCGCTCGTGTCCCGGTGCTATGCTGGAAGCCGGCAGCTCCAGGTGAGAAAAATATTCCCGTTTAGCGCGTCCACACACGCTAGCCGCACTTGACCCTTGTTCGCTGATGATTCGCGAACAGCGAACGGGAGCAAGAACGTTCGGTTTCGTCGCCTTTCTCAGCTTCTTCAGCTCGATCCGTTCGTGCCATCTCGCAAAGGTGAAGTTGTTTGCTGCTTACCTGTTCAGAAATGGATTATGTTGTTGTGCACGATGAACTTTCGTCTCTGGCCCGCAGCCGATGCGTACCTGGTAGCTTCCCTGGCGGCAGAATATTACCTAGTTGCCGTCAGGTCATCCGTTCAGTGGTTGCCGTTAGGTTGCTCCTCACGCGAACTGCAACAGACTTGCCTGCGGGATGGAAATAAAGGCCTTTTTGTGTGCGTCTGTCCCTGGTGAGTCTGGCAGGACGCGGTGTACGTGATGCAATTAATCATTTCGCCAGAAATGTACCTTCCCCAAATGGGGAACAGTGCTTCAAGCGACGAAGTCTTGGGAGTCCCGAGCTTTGTATGTCGGACAGCCGGTAGCTGAGATCCGCGAGCACATTAAGGCTCACTCACCGTGCTCGAGTGTGTTTAATTAGAAATAATTGAAATTAATGATGACCTGTTTTATTATTCAAAATCTTGACCGCGCTGTCAGAAATGCATGAATCGCGTGATGGGCGCAGCAGCACAGGATTGAGCAGAGCAGCCTATCAACTGGATAAGTTGCGTAGCGGATGAAACCGGAGAAAAACCGCGAAAAGATTCGTTAAACAAGATTTGAGTTATAAATTACTCTATTCGTATGGTGTTTAAACAAAATGGGAGGTTGGATAGATATTTACTATGTGCAAATGAAGAGTTTGTAGATTTGTGTGTCTTGCAGAAATCTGGTAGCAGGTATCTGGCTGAAGTTATTATTACTGCTGCCTTTTATTTTCATTCGTTTGAGCTATGGTTGACCGTGCGTGTGACCGATAATACTCATGCCCTCGAAGACTCAGATAAAACAATTAGTTATACTGTCTATCAATAAGAATCAATCACTCAGATTCCTTCATGTGTGATATATAAACATACTCTTTAATTCTTGATAAAAACACTAGCGTAATTAAGCAATTAAATTGAATAGAAACACAAACTGAATTTGTTACGAGTACAATTTTCATGAAAACGGGATGACTTCAACATAAAACGTATATAAAAAGAAATCAAATAGAAACAAACAAAAAATCTTCCACTACATACTTCTTCTTTCTTGGCCTAACGACCTCTTAGGTCATGCCTGCCATTTTTAGGCTTACTAGACTTATTGTTACCGCATAGTTGGATAGTCAGTCCTCACTATGGAGGAACGACCCAGATGAGACTTGAACCCCGGTCCTGCCGTGTGAAGACCGGCGCCGCTGTCGCATCTACCACCGGGCCGCCCCCTTCCACTACATACTTAAGTTTATTTTTACAATTTCAAAAACTGATCTTAGTTTCCCGTACGCAGAACTGACTATTCAGCTACGGGTAAAACACAAGTCATAGAAAGCTAGAAATAGCAGGCCAAGACCTACAGAGGTTCAAGTGCCAGAGAAGAAGAAAATCCTAGTTTACAAAAAGGAATTAAACTATGTGATAAATTAAGCTATTATTCACGATTAGTCTTACTTATCACAATTTAACAATTTCTTAAACATTAAAAACTATTGAAAAATTCAATGTTTTGTCAGTGACCTATGAATATTCAAGGTGACAAGAAAAAATATTTGACTTATAATTTTATTATATTCGATCGATTATCATCTCACTTCAAATCAAGGACTGCTTTAGGCATAGTGTTGTGCACTAAAAATATCACAAAACCCCTATAAGATCCTCTTGTTTAGTTAGTTAGTTATGATAAGTTTCAGTAATTCAATCAACATTCATAGAGTTGTTCCTATAATCATGGTTCGCACAGTTCAATCACTCTTCACATGATTTTCGGTTTTTAACATGAATTATTTTTCATGACTTGTACCTCTTCAAATTTTTGTTTCCGTTTCACAAAAACAAATGTTCGTATAGTTGTGGTACGCACTGTACTGATAAAAAACTACCATCTAGCCAACAATTTTTTCCCACGGTTAGAGAGCATGGACATGCTTTCTAACACTAACATGTACTCGATTGCTTTAATATACTTATCTAACGTAATCTCTTTATTTCCGCTGATGATTACATCTTGTCCTCTCTAGTTACTAAAACTTCTAGACTTTAGGCCGGCATGTAAACAATATCTGATAAGATTACGACTCTCGCCCAACTAGACCACAGATTTTGGGGCTATATTTATTCGGCAATAGTCCGATACAACACCATCAGTCGAGTTTGAGTGTACCGCCTGTTGACAACCAGTGGAGAGAAGCCATGTTCAACTACCGTACAGTTTATGATGCGGCCAACCGCACCTGGTATGGGCCGACAGTGAAGCCTATGTACAATCCGGACGCTAGTTTGGGACAGCTAATGTTCGAAACTCTCGGCCGTACTCCAGATCGTGTGATACAGCAGGACATGGATACGGGACGGTCCATGACTTACGCCGAGTTTCAAACGAAACTGATTCGCTTCGCCCAAAACCTTGCCACGATCGGTGTTCGCAAAGGAGATATGGTAGCACTGGCCAATGCAAATAGTGAAAATCTTGCACCACTGGCATGTGCACTGCTAACGATCGGGGCACCGTTTAACCCGCTGGCACCTGGATTCAACGAGGACGACATGGCACACATGCTGCACACAACGACCCCAAAGCTGGTGTTTTGTGATGCGGACAACTACGACGTAGTCCGGAAGGCATTACAGCGTGTGGTGGCAGACGGTGAACAGGTGCCTCCAATCTACGTGTTCGAGTGTTCCCGTAGCGATGTGAAGCATGCCGAAGATTTGCTCAAGGAAACGGGACAAGAGAAAACATTCATGTGAGTATCTTGTCTTGAATATGTGTTTAGAGTTTAGAATCCAAGAAACATGATTCCTATTTTCTCTTATTTTGCCCAGACCACCTTATCTTGGTGACTCTCACAAAACGATGGCTGTAATTCTGTGCTCCTCGGGAACCTCCGGTGCTCATAAAGGCGTACAACTAACACACAGTGCATGCGTCGAGCTGACAATACTATATCGGTTTTCGATCATCCCGTCGATTTACTTCAGTTTTAGCGCCATCTACTGGACAACCGGATTTACCTCGATGTTGAGCGCCTTCTTTAATGGTGGGATCCGTGTTATCACCCGCAAACCCTTCAACGAGGACCAATTCTTCGAAGCTATCGAAAAGTATCGTGCGACCGCGATCTTCACACCGCCGGCATATGCAAACACCGTACTGGCCCATCCACGTACGAAAACGATTGATTTTAGTTCGGTGCAAAGTTGGGTCGTTGGTGGCAGTCCCATTCCGGAGCAGTTGCGTGATCGAATCGATGAGCTGCTCGCCCCGACTGGAGGCCGTTCGATGAACGCGTTCGGGTCGTCCGAGATAGGTGGCGTCGCGTTGGATCTGATAAAGCGTAAACCGGGTGCTGTTGGTCCACTGATGCCCAACGTGACGGTGCGAATTGTTGACGACGATGGGCAGCGGTTGGGCGTTGGCGAAGAGGGTGAGCTGCTGACGAAAGCGGTCGAAGAGTTTGGTGGCTATTATGGCAATGAGCAGGCATCGCGTGATGCAATAGATGCGGACGGGTTCTTCCGTACCGGCGATATCGGATACATGGATGAGGAAGGATTCCTGCATCTTATCGACCGTAAGAAGGACATCTTCAAGTACCGCAACTTCCACGTGTCACCATCGGACCTGGAAGCGATCATTCTGCGCATCGACGGTGTGCAGGATGTTTGTGTGGTGGGAGTACCGGATGCTGATGGGGCGACGGATCTACCGGCAGCAGCCATTGTCCGTCACCAGGGAGCGGTTCTGGACGCGTCCCAGGTGCGTGCGATCGTCGATGAGCAGGTGTCCGACTTTAAGCGATTGCGCGGAGGTGTTCACTTTATCGAGGAACTCCCGAAAACTGACAGTGGCAAGGTGCTGCGTCGGAAGGTCACCAAGATGATAGCGCACATGAACCAGCTTGCTCAGCGTGCGGCGGCGGCTGGTAGGTTGTAAAGAGTTTGCGGCCGATGACGAAATATAGCTGTTATCTTACGAACAACCTGGCGATTGCTGGCTGTCTAGATGTGTTTGGTTTGAAGCGTTTGGTCCGATTATATGAGCGAGAGCGTGCGTTTGACCGTTTGGAACCTGTTTGCCTCGGGAGATGCCTGTTCTACGCACCGGCAGGAACCGGTTTACAGTGCGAGACACGGAGGGCAGCGTGGAACGGCAAGTGTTAACAGTACGAGAACTCCCTGTACAAGCTTGCTGAAAGGCATTTGGGCAGTTGTTATTGTCATTGTCGTTATTGTGGTCAGTCGCTTTATTTCGGTTCGTTGGATTCCGGCTCTTCGTCAACTCTTCGTCGTGATACATCACCGATCGCGTCACATTCCACTCGTCGGTATCGCGGGGCTGGTTGTTTGACCGGTTGCAAAACCGATCATTGACAGATACTGGATGCAAACACATACACTCAGAACTATCTAAAAATAAGATGTGGGAGATACTCCATGCGATTGCATGTGCGTAGTACACATCTTGAAGCAACGCGGACAGATAGCCGACTCAAGACTCTCCGAGTTATCAAGTGACACAGCGTGCAATTCATGCAGATAAGAGCAGAACCAGAGCAACGGTTCAGCTGCCCAGTCCGAAGTGCAAGATATAGCAAGGCCAGTCTGTGTTTGAGCGTCGAACCTACTGGAAGTTACGCGTTAAGATGGCGTTGTGTACGTACGATGAGCAGAGCCGCACGTGGTACGGCGTGCGGATGGTGCCGATCTACAACCCCAAGGCGAACGTTGGCGAGGTCCTCAACCACATCCTTCTTCGCACACCCGAACGGATCATGCAGATCGATATGGACGAAGACCGGCGGATGAACTGTGCCGAATTTCGCACGCGAATGATCCGGTTTGTGCAGAACCTGCAGGACGCCGGCCTTCGCAAGGGTGACATTGTGGCGATGGCCAACACAAACAGTGTAAATGTGGCTCCGCTGGCGTGCGCACTTATGACGATCGGAGCCGCCTTCAATCCATTGGCGCCAGGATTCAACGAAGCCGATATGGCACACATGCTGCGGCTGACGGAACCGAAGATGGTGTTCTGTGACGATGACAATGTGGAGGTAGTGAGCAGCGCCATCCGCCGTGTGCTTGATGCCGAATGTCCGCTCTATGTGTTTGAGAGTTCACGCAGTGATGTGAAACACGCGGAAGTTCTACTGAAAGAAACTGGCCGGGAGGAACAATTTGTGTAAGTAGTTGCAGGATTCCAATACTTCGTTTGACTGACTTGGTGACTTGCTTTGTTTCGATTGCCACAGACCACCGCATCTGGGTGATTCGCACGAGCTGCTATCGATGATACTATGCTCGTCCGGCACCACCGGACCACCGAAAGGTGTTTGCGTGACGCACGCACAGACGATCGCTGCGATCGGTTCCTTCCCGTTGGCGAAACCGATGACGGTCTTCAACTTTAGCCCACTCTACTGGGGCACCGGCGTTTTCATGATGCTCAGCACATTCTCCGGTCCCTCAACGCGGCTCATCACACGCCGTCCATTCTCGGTGGAAACGTTCTTCGAGGCGGTCGAGAAGTATCGGGCAAACTTTGTCTTCATGCCACCGTCGTACGCCAGCCAGATCGCACGCCACGAGCGTGTGGCACGGGTCGACTTCTCCAGCTTGCGGATGCTTTCGTTGGGCGGAAGTTACGTGTCGGATGGGTTGCGGGATCGACTCGATCCGTTGCTGCCAAACGGACGTACGTACAATTCTGTCGGTACCTCCGAAATTGGTTGGGTGACTAGCGATTTTGGCAAACGGAAACCGGGATCGGTTGGTACTCCGGCCGTGAACATTGCGATAAAGATTGTCGACGATGCCGGCAACGATCTGGGTGTTGGTGAGAGGGGACAAGTGTTGATAAAAGGACCGGAACCGTTTATTGGATACTACAAAAACGAAGAAGCGACACGGACGACAATCGATGAACGGGGATACACACGGTCCGGCGATGTGGGATATTTTGATGAGGAAGGATATCTGTATCTGATCGATCGCGAGAAGGATATCTTTAAATATCGCGGATTTCATGTCTCGCCGAGTGAGCTGGAAGCAATCATTAGCCAGATTGAAGGTGTTTTGGAAGTTTGTGTCGTTGGAATACCGGCGGACGCTGACCGTACGACCGAACTGCCCACGGCTGCTATCGTACGCGTTGCCGGAAGTTCTCTCAGCGCAAAGCAGGTGACGGAGTTTGTTGATGAGAAAGTGTCCGACTTTAATCGGCTTCGAGGTGGAGTTTACTTTTTGGATTGCTTGCCGAAAACACAAACCGGGAAAATCGTGCGTCGTAAGGTGTTGGAGATGGTACTGGAACTGGCGGAGATAAACTGCGTAGTTACTTAAGTTCTTTCCTTTCTAATGTTTATAAACTACAAGATAATTCGTGGGAAATGGTTTTTTTTAAAGAAATATATAATCATTTGAATGCAAAATGTTTGAAACTTATTCCAACTTGCAGTTTTGTTTATAATAGATTTAGAATTAGAATAGAATAGAGCTTAATCCAGCTTTATAGTCTCACAGTGTCTATAACTCTTCTCTATCTAACATCCACAAGAGCCTTGCAATTCTCACAGCATCTTGATTGTCTTTCAATCACGGTTAGAATCATCTAAAACATCTTCCCCAGCCTATCAGCTTTCAAATAGCAGTCGGCGAGGATTATTACCTTCCCATTCGCGTATTACATACAGCTCTCGGTCGGGATCATTACGTGCAGTGCTAGATCCGGCCGTACGAAACAACCCAATACTGATCCACCACCGATTGACCACCGTACCAGCCGTCCAGCAGAACCGAACGCGCATAACAACAGAACCTAATTACTTCCGTGAAATTGAAACAGATGTTCCCGTGGAGCGGATGCGCGTACGCCACGAGAGATCAACCGCGGCCATTGTACTGTGCGCGAACGAACGCGCATGGCCTCGGATGCCCCTTTGGATGGTGTGGATGCTGCGCGATCGGCGAAGAAGTTAGTGTGCGCCCACAACCAAAGAAGAAGCTCACGTTTGCCGCTCTACCGACGCTTACTCGTGGGCAGTTCTAATGCAAACAGGAAGCCAGCAAGTATACGATCGGTTATGGATTAAGGGACCGCGGGAGTGTGTGGGGGAAACAGATTGGATGGTGTACGCAAAATGGCCGAGCTAGAGTATGGCGTTGTTTCACAAGGAATAGGATTCGTAAATTGACCCCTGGCTTCGGTACGGGCAAGGCTGGGATCTGTAATTAACCTCATCGGGCAGCTCATTCCGGTACGGGTCGAAGGTAACTGGAGCTAACCGCTCAACTGAAGAACAAAAGGAAACGCTCATAAAGTTAACCATATTCGGTATTCGATTCTAAGCATGCCATAAAGTGGCGTTTGCGTGAAGAATGTATGTATATGCTTCAACCTGTGTTCTAAACTCAATTCAGTCCTTTACTATTTTTTCATCTAATTGGGTTATTTTTTGTTCTAAACTATATGAATAAATGGTCAGAAAATATATTTTTGTGAACAATATTCCCTCGAATAACTACAGTAATTACCATAACTATAAGAATAAAATAAATGGTTGAAATAAAATGACGTTTCAGTGATAAGTAAACGGAAAGCACTACCGACACATACAGTGACGGACAATAGAATAAATCTAATAAAGCATAATGTGGAACATTGGGGTTTTACGATCAACAATCAACATTGTATTTTTTGTTTCAAAACTAAGTTAAAGCGGCTGAAATGCTGCCTTCTCTCCTTACAAACTGTCAGACAAAATTATTCAGCGAGTAAAACATTTGATTTTGTTTGAAGAAAAATTAAAATTCGATTCAAGCAGCTGCTCGAAATGCTTTAAAACCGATTGTTTTGGTAATTTTTCCAACTTCTTTGACAATATTTAGTTCATTTCACCGTTGCTCTGGAAATTTTAACAAAATATTCTAAATAAATAAGTAAATAAAACCATAAATTAATTTATATTGTCTTGAGGAGCATTCTACACTATTATGTAGTTTCATTTATCATTTTTTTAACGCATATTCTGACAAGAAGTATCCAAGTGCAAACTGTCAAAACGGTATGTCTGTTGGCAAACGCTTTATGAACGGAATGAATTTACTTATTTCTGTTCAACTGCTGTGATAACTAGACTAGTTGGTTCAAGTCTCATCTGGGCCGTTCCCCCATAGTAAGGAGTCCTATGGGGAGTTACTAAGGACTGACTTTCCACCTATGCGGCAACAATAATGCTAGTAAGCCAGATATGGCAGGTATGACCTAAGAGGTCATTAGGCCAAAAAAGATAACTAGACTGTTTGACAGAACGTGGTGTAAAAATTTCAGCTTTTCTAGCTGAAGTCCTCATAGACCACAATAATAGTATTGTTAAGACTCGTTAGCTCTGCAAAACACTGGAAGACCTTCGTTAAAAATAACCTCCTGTTGCTTATTAGTAAAGATTTTCGCAATAGGAATAGTTTAGATTTTTTTTTTTCATTCCAAAATTTGATTTATTTAGAAATAAACACAAGTGATCGTGTAGTTATAACTGTGCATGATTGGTATAAAGTCACAGGGAGAAAATGTCATGTTAACTCATCTGAATTTATACATATTTAGTTAGCACATGAGGAGTTGACAAACCGGCGTCAAGGCGGCAAATTTAAAGATATAAAATGATCATATAGTTATGTTACACACTGTACTACTGTTTAGACAATATTTTAAGTCTTAAACACCAATTATTCTAAATTTTAAAAACACTTTTGAGACTGTTATGTGTTATTATTTTACTTCATTTGTAATATTTTCTCATCCTGTAGAAATGACTGTTCTTTCCGAGAGTCCTCTGCCACCTTACACGTGCCCTTCTCCCCACCCATAAGCTCGTACACCTCCCACCAAAAGCTCCCATACTTCTGATCCTAACGCACATGGCAAACGCACAAACGGTGCGTAATGTAATGTGCGTCTTGGTTGCTGTGCGAATTCGAACAATCGACCCATTCCCGGAACACATTTAAATATAATAGACGGTGAAACGGAACTGACCGGCTCTATCGCTCCGGTCGCATCACACCAACCATCGGGGCGAATGTCTCGAGAAACGACACGCTACAGATGGCAACGACAGCACTGAATGGCAGTAGTGGGATAGCAAAACCACATCGCCTCAGCCTCGTGACAATTGGCAATGACTGTGAAAAATTCTCACGGTCCCCAGTAGGCCGTGCGCTAACGTACGAGCAGCATCGAGCAGTCCGCGAGCTTCGAGGAATGTTAGTCAGTAATTGCGACAAATTTCTTCGACCACGTAGCAGTCGTAGGCATCGGGCCACCTTAGTGGCCGTTTAAATCATGGAAATGACGTCGAACAGGGGGGGGGGGGGGGGGGGGGGGGGCCCGTTCTCGCTCTGGGAGGTCCCAGACGAACCGAGATGTGAAGCGCGAATGATTGTTAAAGTTAATTGACGATAGACGATGCTGACGAAATGAGTGACGATGATCTGTCAACCTGATCGTACGAAGTTCGGTTAAACCGTGTGCTTCAATGCTGATAGTTGGGTTTAAATAAATTTTCAAAAATATCATAAAAATGAATTTAGCCAACTATTCCCTTTTACTGCCAGAGGAGCATTGGATGTCGCGACAAGAAACCATTACACCATCCCATCCATAACTGTGTACATTCTCTTTTTGAAGGTTGCGTCTGCATAAAGCTTTACAAGCTCTGTGCGCTCATAATCCAATGCCTTAAACTCACTGCGCTTAAGCAACCAGTGTGTACCACTGCTTACGAAACCATCCATAAAATATGAAACATAAAAGGGAAAGCGCAAAACAAAACAAAGGCACTCGCTGGTGACATCCTCCAGGATGGAGCGCAACGTTTTACTGCACTGTGGAGTCCTTTGGGGGGTGGTTTTGGGTTTGTTTCGTACACGCTTTTGTTTCTATTTTTCCCTTCCACCAAAGCGTCGAGGTCAGCTTCGGTGCAATTGTTTACGTGCAATAAGAGTGCAGCATAAGGTCTGGCTCGGAGCGAAACCTTGACACAGCGTTGGTAATATAAATTCCAACGCGTATGGTGTGATGTACTGTCCTTAATTCGTTTACAGCGGCTTAATGAGCACATTTTGCGTCTCAATCTTAGCACAGCCCGATTAATGGTACTCAATACTGAATACGGAAAATACTGGATAGGGGTTTTATAATTAAAAAAAAGATGATTTTGTAACACTTATGTTGAAAGTATTGAAAACACAAGGTTATTTTGGCCTCGCAGCTTGCGCAAATCATACAGAGAGCAAAAACACACACGCGCCAAGAAAGAAAGCTGGCTTACCGTGAAAAGTGTAAACGTACTGGCAGCAAGTCGCCAGCTTCCAACGGCTTTCTTTCATTGTTATGCCATTTTATGACGCCAGCTTTTCGTCGTTTTTTGCATCGTCTGTCGTTGCAAGAAACAACGAAAAAACACACTCATAAACATGTAAAAGCCAACGAAAAAAAAACGGTGCGCATTGTTTCGAGTGTAGTCCATACCGAACCGACCGACCTTACCCGGGCGATGGGTCAGAGCGCCAGAATCTGGCACAACATTAAAATGCTCATTTTATGTATATGTGTGTACATCTTGCATCTCAACCGCCAGAACACCATTTGCGCGTCCCACATTGTTCGCCGTCATTTGATGGGACGCAGGAAGCAAGAAGCGGTCAGTCAACCCACGTCAGTCGGGTAGTCGAGCAGAACGGTTCGGTGGATTGTTCCCTTTCGGTGCATTCGGTGAAGGATTTATGTAGTTCGTGAGATGTGGAGCAGCAGCAGCAGCACAAGAGTTACGATAAGGTGTTGATAGCTTTTGACAGGAGTCAGTCCTTGATTTACCGAATCTGCCCCTACCGGTAAACGGTCACTTTGTTTTATTTTTAACAAAAACCGGCACATTACCGGTGTGCGTGTGTTATAATCTTGTGTCACGTCTTTTTGACAGTTTGTTTTTATGGCAAGAATGCTTTTCGGGGCGTGTTGGTGAGCTTAAGCGGTGAAGTTGTCATAACACTTAACCACACGATGATATTTGAGTAAAGTAAACAATTATCTACAAAGAAGTATGGTTTTTGTTTTTGTGGAACCCTGTTTCATTTATTTTTCTTACCACCTACAGTTTTGGAATGCCCACCTACTTGCAATGGAGCTTCAATTACTGTTAGCAGAACACCTTCAAAGACATACATACTTACTTAATGAATACTTCAAAGCACGTCGTGTAACGTCATCTTACGATTATTTTTCCTAATCTTTCAGGTGAAGACATCAACGCCAACTTACAACTACTTCTCCGAACATGTAGAATCGCTAAAAAATACTGTACTTTAGAATATTACCAGCCTTTGATTGTGATTATTAAACTCATAGAGCTCCTGATTTTATCGGCTGAGTTCTTAGGGAAGAATGAATGCTCACCAGCTTTATCAGACAGAGTGTAAGTCTCAGCCTAAGGGGCGTATATGAGTACTAGTTGATCCTGGCGCTTGATGTGATCACCTTACATAATGTGCATCACTACTTCTTGTTATATCTGTATCAGTCTCCGTATAAGTTCTTGTTATACTTCATTAGTCTCTATTCCCAGCTTATCAGTCGTCGTCTGCTTGAACTTTTTGGTAGACTTCCCGCTTTTAACATAGAATAGCTATAAATAATAGACGTTTGAAGGAGTTTCCCATTCACCAACATCTGACATGTGATGTTGATCGTACAAATATACCTGAAACTTTGTCTGGAACTCCAAAGCAGCTTATTACGTTGTCGAATAACTTTATCCTTGTTATGTCACCATATCAAGTCTTGAAGTCTTTAAACTTCTATTAAAAATTGTGTATGTTTTCTCTAATCTTTTGCGATGTCTTCCACTTGAGTATGAACGTCTACTGGTTAAATGTCCGATCCGTAATACTACTGATAGCTTCCTTCAATATTTCTTTCGAAGTTATAACTTTAGAGAAGAATATCCTACCCTCTCTCTGTCTCCTTTAGTTGCTGCACTTCGCATCTTTTATACGACACAAACGACGTCAAGAACACAAATCGCGGCGTAGCATCGATTCGCTACTCGACACCTCACTAACAATTTGATTAATTTCCTGTTCCAGTGCTACACTTCTATTGTTGATTAGTTCAACTACTGTAGAGCCTGTTGCTTTGTTGACTTCCTCCATTCCTTACTGCCAGGGAGAACATTTCCACCTAGTCATCAAAGGAAGAATACAAAAAGACTAGACAAAAAGCCCTCGAGTACATCAAACAGGTTTTGGTGCGCGTACATTATTTGGCACACACGTTTCAGGTACGGTCGTTGTGCAAATTTCTATTACCCATCGCCATCCCCACCAGCGGTGCCGTTTGATCCCGAAACACTCTCGTCAGGCGTCAAATTCGCCACAGCTAGCCGTTAATCATCATTATCAAAATGGAACGAAACGAGTACAATAAAAAAATAAAAGCACGACATACATAAGGAGCGAAATTATCCGGAGGCTGCACTATAAACAGTGCCGAACGGTGGTAGGCACTAATACCAAGTTCTAGGACTACCGGGGGCCCCATGTCATGCCCCTGTGTCGCTTCTAGCGATGGACCATGGTACGATCGTTAACCCCCTCCGGTGAGGATGATATTGTCGGAGATTCCGTTTCATGTCCAATAATTGCAGGAGAATCGACATCTTCCTTAGCGAAGGTTTAAGTTTAAATACCAGTGCGGCTACTGCCTTCGCTACTCTCCAGCACTCCAGTGTACTGCTCCATCGAGTGGGCAAGCGCAAATCGACGTACTTTACATTTTATCTACCAAACATCGCGTTTCCGTCTGTCATAAATGTGTGTTGTCACAGCAATTTGCGATAAACTGTGACCTTGGCCATCTGTACACCACGCGCTGGGGACATACCGGCAACAATAGAATTAGTCTATTATTTTAACCCATACGCCCGCCGTGTACTCGGCCATTTTGTTTCCGCATGTGCTATCACTAGCCGGCATTAGATTTGTTGTGCCTGTGTGTTCGTTCTGCCGTGCGGTGTCTGGCATTGCTATTATTATCAAATTACTCACGTTTCACTTGTTGTGTGTGGTTTGCACGCGAAAACGTCCAAATCCGCGATCACCGGACGGAGAAGCCCACACACATGTTACACACACACACTTACGCACACACACACGTACACACAGGTCGTCAATACACGCGATCGCGCGCTCGCGATAGGAAAGATTGACACAAGCGAAGGTTGTTTTGTTCGAAAGCGATTTGTGAGCATACTTAGTTGTTGGAAAGGAACAGACAAAAAAACACGGATGTAATGAGGTAAGTTGCTATTTTAGTTATTTTTAGTTGGAGTTCGTACAATGTCCGGGTCGCTAATGTTAGGTTGGGAGAGAAGCAACCGTAATGGCTAGCAGCACAATTTAAGGAATTTTGAAATAAAAAATATTTTTAACTAAAGGAATCTTAAGCTAACACCAACAACTATTTACAGTCTATTGTACAGATTGAAGATCACATATTTTCACAACAGAAATACACTATATCACACTAGCTAAACTTCACTTATCACACTTTACATTGAGAAACACAGTCTTGTTGAAATACCCTGTACTAGGTATGCCACTAAGAGAACACGGGAATGTTGAAAAAATCCCGTGAATTCTTCCAGTGCCATTACATGTACCAGGGGAACAAATAAAGGGTCGCACGTGAGCCTCGCTGCCCGGTTGCGCGATCGAAACCCGCTCGTCTGCGGTGCGTGTGTGGCCCGCCACAAGGGCACCAAGCAACTGACGCAGGAACCTGCACCGGTGTGATCGGGAAACCTGTGAACTGATCCCGCCGGACCATGCTATGCTACGTTGGGCCCGTTATATGCTGCCCGGGAAGACTCACTGGAATAAAAGGGAACAAGCGATAAAGAGCTCCAACAAAGCGGAATGCGTAAAAAGAGAGAGAAACGGTGAGAGAGAAAAAAGATATAAGGGTGAAAAAAGAACAGTAAAACGAAACGAAAGAGATCACGGGTAGAAGAGGACACCACCGGATAGAGAAGCTAAAAGCCAACTGTTGCGAGAAAGGAACACTGTGCCGTGAGTATCGAAGCGAACGAAAGATTGATCAACCGCGCCACACGCGGGAAGCTTTTATCCGGAAGAGCAATACGCCCGGGAATGGATCCGAAATTAGTGTTTTTTTCGGGCATCAGCATTTCCCAAGGGATGTCTTTGATGGTGGGCGCCTTCCGCACACCTTGACGTACTTGCCTGATTGATCCCTTTTCGTTCCTTTTCATCGTGTGCTGCAGAGGTAAACTCGGCTCGAGCTAAGCCAGCTTGAGTGGATCATGGTGAGCTAGAGAGAGAGAGAAAAAAGGAATAATTTCAAAGTTTTAAGTTTTAATTTTTACTCGTACAATATACAACAGGGTGCAACTCAAGTTCAGGAGAGCATAAACGCTTTCGTCGAGCAAGTTGCTCCCTTGGCTTGTCCTGTGGTGAATTCCTTCCTAAACCGACCAAACCTGCTTGAAGAAATCAAACCTGCGAAGAGAAACCGGACCAGCAACGCGATGCGACCCGTTCGTCATCAGCACGGCGAGTGACGGATGGTTTGACTTGCGCTTGTTTATTGATGTTTTTTTTTTGTGTTGGTTTCCTCTCTTGCATGTATGCTGGAGCTACACCGCTGGCTTGTTCTGCCCGTCGTCGTCGGTAGTTGTGTCGGGTTTGATGATGTGATCGTGCCCAAGCGTTACCTTTTGCCAGCGATGCGTAACTGGCCGCGCACCTTGCGAACCTTTGCGCAGCTTTACTCGTGTGCGCCCTAGCGTAACGATCATCATTTCTCCCTGCGATAGCGTTGAGGTTGAGCAGTGTGTTACGTTGTGTGGCGTTCCGTTCCGAAGCGTTAGTTTGAAACACTCATACACACGTAACGGCCAAACAATTATCGCCCTCTCTTACTCATGTTCTATTCTTTCGTCGGATTCAGTCACCGCTTCTGATCCACCGGTCGGGGCTTGGAAAAAGGATCGTACAGGTTTCGCGTCCGGTTTTGTGATGTTACAATTTTCGACCGTTTTGCTACGAAAACGACCGCCAGTTCGCTCAAAATATTCTCACTTTTGTTCGCCTCACATCACCTACATTAACAACAGTGGATTCACCATAATTAATCAATTGGTCGATCTTTCCCGCAAGCAACAATGTTTCGTTGACTACACCGAGAGCGAGCGATCACAGTGTGCGTGCGGGATGGATGTAAAGATAAATCTTTTTTTTTTGTTGCTTCTTTCCCAATCTAACACACAAGCCGTTCATCATCGGCATTGTTCAGCCTCCGGTCAGCGTGGTAGAATTTATTAATTATTTAATTCATTCACCGTAGCCGACCGGGACACCGGGGAAGAACCCGATCGCATTTCGTGCGAGTTTTGCCACGCGCGTGAGCGACAATGCCGGTTTTTTTTTACCGAAAAGCCAGAGAGAGAGAGCGAAAAAAGCGCCCAAACGAAGCGCGCTTGAAACAAAAGACTTCAACGATTGCGTGTGGGATTTTAGGCGACGAACCGTTTTGAAATTTAATACTGGCGTGCGCGGTGTTTGGATGAATTTTGGGGGTGTATGTAAGTAGCAATTATATTTATGACAAAGCTTGCATTTTTATAACTCATTTACCTTTCTAATGGTTCATCAACATACAACTTATTTTGAATAAAGCCCGCGCATACAACAGAAACACACCTGCACCAGCATTTGAATGTCAACGCACAAGCTTATCGAACCCGCAGAATTAGTTTGCTTGGTTATACACTCTACGTTTTGTCACCACCTTCTAATTCTAAGGCCACTCATTAGCCGGTACACCACTGCTATCACACTGTATTACAAAGCAGAAAAAAGCGGCACAGTAATTGCGTGGTTAGTCTGGTGTCGAGTAAAACGCTTGGTTCCAGTTTATCTTGCTGAAGCCCGGATGAGCCGCTCGCAAAAGGCTAGGGCCGAGGAGTAAAGCGAACCGAAACAACAGTAAAAAAAACCCATCAAGCAGTCAAGCACGAACACTGAAGCTTCTGCTGCCACCAGGAGATCCAGGTACGATGAAATAATGATGTTGTTTTTGGGTTTGTCTCAATGCAGGGAAGCACTGATGACGCCAACCTACACTAAAAAAAAAAACACGGCACACACAACACACACTTCAAGCGTTTGGGGAAAAAAAATGATCATAATGCGATTATGTCAAACACTAAATAAGCTCGGGTGACGCGATGCAGCCTTCATCCTCCAAACGTTCTGTAGTTAGTCGGTCGCAAAACGTTCGTTACACCCGGATACTGTTTAACGCTGCTAAAGAAGCGTCACTCACAGAAGAAATAAAAAAAAAGCACACACACTTTAGTTCCAAAGTCAGCTACTGGAGGGCAAGTATCGGTTTCCAAACACACCATGCGCCAGCAGAACGCTAACGCAACACACGTCCACTCCAAGCGCGATCGCGATCGTGAATAAGCAGGCGACGAACCTCGCGCTACAATCGTATCCGATCGCGCTTAAGACGCGTGTCTGTGTGAGTATGTGCGAGCAGACGAGTGTGTTAGTAAATCGATCTCTTCTCTTTCGTTTCGCTGTCGTCTCTCACCAGTTGTTGCTCACGCGTTTAACTTCCGTCTATCGTTCGGGTTGTTTTTTTGCCTCGTTCTGTGACTGACATGATTTTTTTTATTATTTTTCCCTCCGAAGGCATACAAAAAAAAGAATAAAAAAAATCAATCGAACATTCAAACTGCTGCTGTAGCACGAAAAATGTGGCAGGTAAAACAGCTGGTATGCTGCGCCCGGTGTTTGCCCTTTTCGAGCAGCAGCTTTATCACAAAACTTCCACCGGGGAACGAGACATCAACGATGACACACGACACGAACCGGGGGGGGGGCAAATGATGATGAAACGGTACACACACTTACAACCAGTTGCCAGTTGCTGCCGGTGCACGTGATCATGTAAACTGATAATTGGATTAGAAATGTATTGATAATTAGTAGCCCTGCTACCATCGTGCCCTGGTGTATCGGGTACCACGGTCGATTGAATTCAATTTGAGACGTAAGTTTTGATTTCTAACCATTCGCCTTCATCGCAACACGAATCAAAAGACATTTTAAACGGTTAATGCTTTCACAGTGTTTGAGTTTGAACGCAATTTCGGTTTTCCTTCCTCGATCGATTTTGTGGCCACCATTAAGCGTCGATAAAGCATTGAGCAGTGCGCCGCGCGCAGTGGCTAATCTTGACAGATCGAGAAATAAATTCATCTCATGCTTCAGTTGCGCCCTCACATTTCCGTTTTCATCACGCTGCACAACCACACTCTTCACACTCTAATTGCCCACCCTGCCCCGCTGCTCCACCCCTTCCCCGTCAGAAGATCAGTTTAGTGGAACCTGTTTATTGTGGTTCGATTCCACCACATACACACCACCGTACAGGCTTCATTCGCTACAGTGAGCAGGGCACGTAGAAAGATGTTGCGCACCGTATCGGTGATCATCATCACATTTCCTGATCGCACAAAAAACCCTATTTAACATGGTCATGTTCAGCTGTCGAACGGTGACACTTTACTGCTGCCGATAGTAACTACACCAGTATCCACAGACAGTCCACCGGGTCCACCACCGGTTTTGCGGTTCTTGCAATCCTTCTTCTAGCGCGTCTTTTAACCCGTTTATTTCCGCTCACGGCCTATGCAGCCGTACACACTATCGCCGGAACGATTCCCACTGCAAAACTGTTATTGTTTGCACAAGTGACACAAAGAAAAGCCCCCTCTCAGCTTTGCTCCGTTTTGTTAGCATTCAAAATTCATCCCAACCACTCCCAACGCGGTTTGTTCCGTTCGGGGGATATGAAAATGAGCCCTCGTGGACGAATGAACCGAGAGGAGGAAACATAAATGGCAACAAAAAGCAGGGAAAAAACATCATTGCGATGATAGTGGTACCCGAGCATCATCCTTCCTGCCTCGGAAAACCTTTTTCCAGCGGATGACCTCGCGCTTGCTGCTGCTGCAAAACCACCGAGCGACAAGCCTCCGGTGGAATTGTGCTTGTAAGTTTTTGAACAATTAAACATAAAGTTGAAGTGACATCGCGCGGAAACCGCGAACAGATCGTCGCGTTCGGGACAAACGGGGGCAAAAGAAGCCCAACCGTACGCGACACTGCTGCCGATGCCAGATGCCGTTTGTCAACTTTTGTCTTCGTCAACCGTTTTTTCTTTCCGCCCCTATTCCGTCACCACCGTCGTTGGTGTACCGCGCTAAATGAAACGAAAAAATGAAGCTTTTTGCTTGAGCCTTTCGCGCTACTTCAGTGACTTTAGTACAGGTATGCTGCTGCATCTTCGGGCACGACACTCGACACGACCGAAAAACCGGTTCAACTGCAGCAACTGCATGTATTCGCGTACGTTACGCCTTGCGAGAGCGAGATACAGGGAGGGTGGTGTGCATCCGTCCCGTACATCGAAGCAAAGTGTCCTGAAGCATTCGCGGACAAAACTAAACGCGGGTACAACTGTTCGGTAAGAATGTCCTCATTGCGGGCGTTCATACTCATTTCGTCATAACTGGCAAAACTTCGCATTCGAGCAGTTTTCGAGCAGTTAACAACTTCACCTCCAGGAGATGATGCAGTTTAGTTACCGGTTACAGCGAAGGACGCATGCTTGTTGCGTGACTTCATATCTACATGAAATGTCAGCAACCAAGACACCGTGTATGCGGAAATACATACATGCACGGTTTTAGCGACATTATGCGCACTTTTATTGAATAATCATCTGCCACGAAATGTCAGCGTCAGCAAATGATTGGAGGGCCGGTGTTGTCGTTTTTTTTTCGTTTTGTTTCTAATTGTTGCATTACGCACACTTCGGGGGTTTTCAGAAGTCTTTTTATGTCTGGACCCTGTTTTTGCTTCCTCAAGCAAATTAAAAGAGTTCTCTTTTTTCTTCGCGTTAAACTTTGCACCGTATGTCCACGAGTGCGGTGAACATTGTGAATTGCGTAAGTTTGCTGCAAAGAGACGTGCTTCTAGGAAATATTTGAATAAAACTCGAGATAACCACAGCCGGGGAAACACAGCGAAAGGGCTTCAAACTATCGGTTTGTAGCGTGCAAACAGGTTGTTGGATACTAAATGAGTTTATTATACACAATTCTAAATGATTTAAATGTGATCTTTTAGTTAAAATCATTTGTCTTGTCAAGATAAACCGAAGCAATCAATCACATAGATTGTTCTTTAATGGACGCAAATGGACTTCTCTATGTATAATTCCATAACAATTTAAATCAAACCCAAATATTGACCCTCAATAACATAAACACGTTTCTTCTGTACCTTACCATGTGAAAGAGGCGTTGAAAAGTATAGCAGTTATCGGACAATTTATTCGTCCGCTAAACGATTCGTGTTGACGTTTTCGTTTCTGAGATTACTCAACCGACCCAGCTTCAGAGAATAGCCCACGGTGGGGGCTTCACCCACCAGGCGAGGCCTATTCCGCCCGAGACACCCAAAAAAACGAGGACGCGCGTGCCTGGAAATGGATGAGAACCTGAGAGCCCCCAAGCTGAAACCAGGGGCGTGAAAAATGTTCTCTCGGCAGCATTTCACTCCCATCTCCGGTGATGGTTAACACAATCACATTAAATTCAACTAAAGACATCCCGCGGTGCTTCGACGACGTGACAATTGGTCCATCACCCGTTCGGATTGGACGCGTTCGCGTGCAATCGCGTGAACCGTCACCGAAGGTGTCGCTTCAAGAGGCGGAACGAGATTTAGATGCTTATCTCGTCAGAGATTAGAACGATAATTTACCGAGCGTGGTGGTGCGAGATGGAGTCGAGAGCACTTTCAATCATTCAACCAACGGGCCAAACCGACCGACCAAGGGCGATGTTGATAGCCTTTCGCTGTAAATCTCGTGACCCGTTGCGCTTGTACATCTTCTCGGCCAGGGTTTTCAGCGCTTCAATATTCCGAGAACTGGAATCCTTTGGAATTCTTTCCCACTCGCCGGTCGAGCTAGCGGCAGGAAGATGATACCCTATACCTATACCTTATACGTATGAGAACGATGGGCCACGCGCGTGAGTGAACGTGAATCAAAAGCCGGTGGGATTGATTTAGTGCGGCGACCGGAGTCGGTTGAGTTTAAATTCGTGACATGGCACTTTGTGGCCGGGAGGTTGCGGTTTGTACTGCGAACTTTGACTTCAATTCGTTCTGTTGTCTTGTTGTTTCTGCTTCCATTTTGTCCCGGGGTGAAGGTTTTTTATTTTGGCAGTGAAACGTTCGAGCCATGTGGCCTTCCGTCGTGCCTGTTAGGACATTATTGTACTTTAACCTAGCATTAAACATTCGCTGGAAGTTGTACTGGGTAATTAATAGCAATTGAGGCAGCTCTTCAAACTTTAAACAGGCAGCAGTGGGTAATGAAACGAATGATCCGATCGTCGCCCAACGGGAGACAGTTGGGCATGTTTCTAAAAACCTCATATAAATCACTTTCAGAAACTCATCAGCCTCATTCATAGTGTTCATCTTAAAGGCTTTTCAATTTCCTCTCCTATATGGACGCGTTTGAATCAATTCCAAAAGCCATTAATAATTAATTAAATTCAATATGGTTTTACGCATTAAAGCGTAGGTTCCCACCAACTCGCGATACTATCCATTACCGTACGTAGATTAAGGTGGCTGTTTTTTATCCTGCCTTTTGATATTTCATAGCCATTCAAAGCCGACAAGTTTGGGGTTCTTCAAAACGCACGTAACAAACAGCTCTTTCATCATCGAGGATCGAGTTGTGACGATCGCTAATGATCACCGGCAGTAATCAAAGGCTTTCAAGCGTTGCTTACCAACCATCATCCACAGGAAATGACGAAAACGAATAGACCTACTCGTTTACTGACGAGCTTCGTATGACGTCTAGACATTGTTCGGCCCCAGTTCCGGACGATTTACACTACCTTTGCTTAAGAACGTAGGAAAAAGAACAAGCATGTCATTGGATTAGGCCGCTCTCAAAGAGACACAAACTCTCACCCGAGCGCTGCTCTTCCGGCTTGCCCGAGACCACCAGCGATTTGTTTGAGCAGACCCTGTGGCTATACCAACTAAGCCCAAAACCGATTAACCACGGGCTATAATCGGTGGAGAAGATTTATCGACGAATAAACCGATCCAATGATAGATCGTTCTTTTCTCGTGGGCTATTTCCTGTCGCAGGGCACGAGTTTGGCCGATGGGGAGAACATAGCCTTACACACTCGATCGGGAAAAGAAATTGGAGTGGTAATTTTCTTTGACAACTCGCTGCTTGTTTTGACAGCTGGCTGGAATAAAGGTCGGCAAAATAAGTCTTCCGAACGTCACCTGGACACATGGGACGGCACGAGGTCATTAGATGTGATTTTCCCATGGTTCAAAAGCTGGACCGACCGGGCAGGAATTAGTACGCTTGACTCGCTGTCAGACACTTTGATCTTGGTGCATTTGGAGGCTTCACTTTGCATGCAGCATCCTTTCGCTCGGCGCGAATGTGTACTCTCGTTCGCCCTTTAACGATCGTGGCATTCGAGATGGTCTCCCGATCTAGCAACGGGAAGCCATGGTATGCAATTGAGGATCGGGTTCGCGACAAAGAAGTCGCACACCGTGAGAAGCGATGACCGCGTGCTCCAGATCGTGTCGGGATAGGGAGGATCACTACCCATTTCTTTTCCCGAGCCCCGAACGTGACAGTGCTACTCACACCGTGTCAAGCCGATGCAAGACTATCTTCATCTTCATCGCCGCCGTAGTCGTCGTCGGAACGTCATCGATAATTGCTACGCGGAAGCCCAATGACCCTGCCAGGGTCCCGATGGTGTACGCGCTTGTATGCTGAAGAAGACATCGCTCGCACGCCATCCTTTCACCTGGCTCACGATCACGTGTAGAGCATTCATTTGCAATCTCGCTCGTGAGGTCAGACTTCGAGGACTTCTAGGTGTGTCCGAAAGTGCTTTCCTTCGTTCGTAGGACGTTCTGTTTGATTAGACATTTGGCCAGAGATGCGAATACGTGCCAGTACGGATTAGACGAGCGTACTGCAACGTCCGGAAGATGATGTGGAAGCTCGAACACGATGGTGGCCGGTCCGACCAAGCCAACAAAATTTACGACCATGGCTTCATTTCCCCTGGGAAATAGAATGTAGAAAAACAAATGGGTATACACTGAGTGGCAGTTTCGTTCTACTAAAGTAGGCTGATCCGGGCTGTAGTCATGGAACGAATAAATAATTTCGTCCACCAACCGTAGGAACGGAAACGGTGTCGGAACTAGGGCAGCAAAGTTCGGCGGAAATGCTTCCGTTACTCGTGTAACATGCTAGATGGAAAGCCATAGCCAAAGCAAGAGCCGAATTTATATCAAAAGTAGGAAATCTGATACATCCACACGGACTAAAATAAAACGCACCGGTTTATGGAGTGAGCGCTCGTTCGTCCATTCCCATTGTAATTCATTGCGAGCCTAACAGCGTCCCCGTCTCCCAGTTGCAACATGCGCAAAGATCAACCCGATCCGATGGAAATAAATTTTTCGCTAAATAGCGCACCACCACCATCTAATCATAGACCTTTAGGCCATGCCCTATTCGAATGGGCGCTGTGGCGCACTCGTACAACGCCACACCACGGGCATAGCCTTTCACTTCTTCGGTTCTTCTCTCGGTTTGACATTTCAGACCAATCTTCCCCGTCCGACCATATCCCTATGCGTCCCCGCGCGATCGTGGGTCAACCTATAGGATTGCTATGGATAGTCTTGAACCTCGATTGAAACTGGGCGTTATTCGGTGCCCTCCGAACATCGACGGATGCCTTGGCCCGGTGCCTCCGTTGACGGGGTCACGATGTGAATGACTTGTGAAATATTTCCAGCCAGCCAGAGATCGAGCTGGAGCAGCAATTTTTTAAACCGCACAATATGCGCTTCTTGTCCGATCTTCGAATTGGTTTGTTGTTCGCTTTTCGCTCGCGTCGTTGTTTAAGTCCGTGGCGTCCCATCGAGGCGAGCCGTTGTTTTGCGTATCGAGCACTTTTGTTTACGATCGTTGCTTACGAGGTTGGGTTTTCTGTTGGTAGAGCATGGTTGTAACTTTATTTCGTCCCGATGATGGTTTGGACATGCTTTAGTTGAAATCTTTTGCAAAATAATATTGAAAAATTGCATGAGTATCTGATTTATATGTTTGTATTGATTAAAGCAATTCTTCAAGTATATCTTTCAAAGTTGTTTGCAAAACTATTTCCATTCAATCAATCTTATTACGCAAGATTGCTTCGTTTCCCAATTCCCAGACACAAACACACACACACCAAACTCTTGATTCATTCTCAATCTAAAACACCTCACACCGTACAGTGGTTTTAAAGAATTGTAGCAGCGAGGTGTTAAATTTCTTCGCCCCTGACTCAGGTGTATTTCGCAGCATGGCCATGGGTCTATCCATTAGACGGTAGGCAAAATAAAAGCAAGAAAAAAAGTGGTAAATTTAAAACACAAATCTACACGCCAACTTCAGCCGTATTTGACGCTGTTGGTGGTTTTGTGCAAACGCTAGCAAAACCCGAGGCCGGAATTGAGGCGCAACTACCGCAACTG
>KZ062007.1:0-44579 GCA_002091835.1 Anopheles maculatus
CCCCAACCTCGGTTTCTGGGGTCCACTCGAGCCGGAATGATTTTATAGCACCCAGAGCTTGATGTGAAGACGACTTTTCCTCGTCGTTGTTCGTAATTTGTCGCCCGTTTCTCATCTCACCCGCAGCCGAGGGCTGAAGCGGTAAAAGGCCAACTTTGGCCGGTGCCACCCCTCAAGCTTCGGTGAGCATCTTCCGCGTGTTTCGATTTCATCTGGAGCGGAATCGATCCCTTACCAGCTTGGCAGGGCCAATAAATCAAATCAACTTTATGGCGGTGATGATTTTCGGTAACTGATGATGAAACCGAACGTTCGGGGTGGGAAAAGCTAAGGGAAACGCTTTATCGTAAAAGTCAAGCAGTGGAATGACAGTTTTATTTTGAACGCAGGAAAGGCAAGTGAAAAAGGCTTAATCATTAACATTGTTTAATATGTGCCTTTTAGCGTAGTTTGTGGTGCGTGAAGCCAAAAACTGTCAAACCAGGCCGGTACGCCAACCAATTCATCATCGTGCACGTGTGTCGCCTAAGAATAATCATACAGGCGGACAGGAAAACAAGCAATAAATTGCTCACCCCACCAAACTGCGTCGTGGTGTTGGTCACATTTTTGCGCTGTGCGAGATTTGTGCGGGTCTAAAGCTATTAATTCACGCACATTTAACGCATCACGACCCATTATGGGTGCGTCGTGAAAGTGCGATCGTTTGTTTTTCTGTTTATGAAGTCGCTTCCCTATTGCGATCAGCTGACGGTGGGGTAAGTTTTATTGTACCCTGAAAGAGGGGGAGCAAGAGAGATCGTTCTGAAGCTAGCGGGAAAATCCAAACCACGATCGGGAACCGTAGCGCGCGAATCCCGAAAACTCGCTCGGCTGCGAGAAATTAATTAAGTTATTTGGAGTAGCTTCACAGCTTGACGGTGCACCAGAAGGGTTTGGGTAGGGGGGAAAAGGGGTTGGAGATAAATATTTATCGATCCGTGGCACGCATCAAAATCCAACCTGTGGACGGTCCACGGCACGTTTTATTGCCTGGGTTGGTCTTTTTATTGCCGGTCCAGCCAGATTGTGTGGTCACAATTCGTAAAGTTCACTACTGATGGGCGTTGGTTGGGTGGTGCGATGGGAAACGGGACGATCGTAAAATCAGAGGGAGAAGTTTGCGTAGAGGAATGAGAGGAGGATCACTCTCGGGCGGGATCTGATGGCGGGTTTACGATAAGATTCGTTCTAGAGTCAACCGTCAACACAGTGAAGATCAGTAGATGCATTTTTTTCTAAACGATCGAGAATGATATCATTTTTACTAAATAAATTGAGTTAATTGTTAAAGGAAAATTTCGTCCGATGAAATAATCCCCAAAAAGGCTTCTCGTCCAGTGCGAAATCGAGCCAAATGTGAACAGTTTGTACGTGCGCAACAAAACGGTTCATGATGCAAATTTTAAACCAAAGAAAATGGTTGTAATGCCATGTTTCCTGTTCGCTTTGAAACCGATAGGAATAAAAAGTGTTGCGAGCACGTGACACGTGACCCGGTAAAGGAACGTTAATTGAAAATGGGATTCGTTAGTTTTTTTTTTTGGAGGCTTTTTCTAAAGGACATAAACACGTAAGCTGTAGCTTAAGTCTATTTATTAGTCCAATGGGAAACGGAACGGAACAGATAGGCACATTGGGCTTCTAGGTGGGATGATTTGATAAATTTACGCTCAGCAAATATCAGATATATATCTTTTTGATTTAATAAAATAGATAAGTAGCTATTCTGAACGAAAAATTTAATGAAAAGTGAATAAAAAGTTAATTATTATGGTAGTAAAATGTTGTTGAATTGCCATATTACACGTTGATATTAGAAAGATCTTGTAAAACTTTCAAAAACACATTAAAGTCTAATGTTGGTGCCTGAATAACACGAAGATAATGCTTATGTGTAATTTAAAACTAATTAAAATAGAATAGAATCTTAAAATATTAGACGCAACAATGTTGTGTGAAATGATTGTTAATTAATTTATAAAATACTGTAAAAACCTTATACTATTAACTTTCTTTATGTTTATGTATATCAACTTTTTACTGACTTATACGGTCGTTTGTTGCGATTGCTATCGATGTTTTCAAATAACCCATCGAATCATTAACTTTTTATTTAGTGTTTTTGTCAATGTTTTCTCTTGTATGTTTACATTTCATTCTCATATGTTAGGTTCTTTTAGTGTTTGTTTATGGTTTGTTTTATGGCTTTATTTTGACGATTTTTATTTCCTTCAACAAACATTTCTCTCATATTCCGGCTAACATAGATTATGTGGACCAGAAAATTGTTTATATTTAATATTAAAAGCTTGAAGTGTAAGTTACATCTGTCAATGAATGATTTAAAATCGTTGGTTTGAAAAAATCGTATAATTTAAGCTTATTTTTTTAAATATTCCATAAAATTATTGAACTTAATTCCATGGTGTTTTGAGCTTAAGCATTAAATGCACACAATAAACGCTAAGTACTGTCGAATTTAAATATCAATCTTTAATATTGCTTCATTTCTTTCCAATTTGTGGATAAAACTGTAAATTAAACTGAAAAATTAAAGGGAACACATGCAAAACATGGTATTATAACTCAAATAGACTCATAAAAGCATCATTTTGTGGAAGAAATCGTAGATTTCTAATATAAAATATCAATTGTAATCGTTTCGCAAGAAAAAGAATCAATTTATTTCAAGAGATAGCATATCCTTTTATCAATAAACATCAATAAATTGATTCAAAACTGAAAGACTACTTGACGTAGATTTATCTTAAAATTAGTAGAATGAAGAATTTTTCAAGCACAGCAAATCTATTTAATTTCTAATGTAAAAACAGGATTTAAAAATAGAATATGTAAATAGCAATCGACTACGAGCGTGGTGAGTTTTACTCCGACAGTTGTGCTAAAATTCCCACTATGCCGAGCAAGCTTTAATACTACCAGGCAAGACCCAAACGCCAATACCTATTTCATTTTAAGAAGGAAAAACGCGTAAATATCCTTTACCCCTTTATTCCTTGTACCTCTTTACCATTTCACAAGAAGGAAAACGATCCCTATTTCGAGTACAGCGAGAGCAAGAGAGAGAGAGAGTGAGGAAAAAAAGTTAAACAAACATATTTATTGTTACAAGTTTTCCCATTCCGCGTTACAACGAACAGTCCGATCTGGCGGCACAGTTGCAACACACACACACACACAGTTGGTGTATTTAATACGATGCTAATTAGCCGAAGCGAGCGGGGCAACGGTAGGTAAGGAAAGTGCGTGTAGTAATGGAAAATTATTGCACACAGGGACTGCGAAACTTTTCCCAAAGCGCAAAGCGATCGTCGTTCGTGCGTGTGTTCCGAGTTGGTGTAAAATTAAAATGCTACACATTACACTTGGCGAGGGTTTGGATTTCTTTCCGATCGAGCTTAATGTGTGTGCCGCATTAGCACACCGATATGGTGTAAACACGTGTTGGAAGTGCTTGTTTGTGTGTTTTTTTTTGTTTCTCAGGTCTTAAAAAGAACATTTAAGAATGAAGGTGGAATTCGAATTTTGATATCGTTTTATTTCGAGAATTGGTGTGCGTGTTGTTTCAGACGAGAATAAAATTAGCACCCTTGCCTTACCCAGCCGCATGACATTCTGCCCGTAAACTTCCGGTCACAAGAAGTCCTCACGAGGACCGCCGAGTTTGATTAGCACCAGCACCAACTAGCGACATGTTTTACGTCCTTTTGGAATAGACGGAGCTCTGGTAGAAGTTTACACTCATAAAGTGGCCTCAAGAGCGCGTGTGTGCTATGCGCGGGTATGTTAGCTGTCCATCTTCAGGTCTTCCCCGGTCGGCTAATGAGCGAGGCGAACTCGACTTGGTGGTGCCAACTGCTAACTTTTCCTTTTCCTAAGCCCACAACAACTGGCTGGCTTCTTCCGTACGTCCGGAACTGCGTTCCTTTAACGTGTCAACTTCGCACACTCGGGCTCCCGCACAGGACCGGCCGGGGCCGCCTTAATATTTTACCCATTAGGGATAGAACGTGCCGTAGTGTAATTTGGGGGTTTGCGCGAGCTGGTTGGGGTTGCGAAAAACTTGTGCGAACAACGTACGGTCACAAACTACAGCCCTGCTACAGCCGAGAGCGCCTCACAGATAAAGAGTTTGTATATTTTAATTTGCACACCCCACGCGCGAGGCGGAACATGTAGCGGAAGGGGGGGACACTGGGGCACCGTGGCTTGTTTTATGTTTCCGGACCGAAAGGTCCTGATGCCGCACGAGGAAATGTATTGCTAGAAATAAACGCCAGAGTCGCTACCGAACCGGCCGGGGTGCTTTGCTTCTGTTGGCCTTCGTTCGGCAACCAAGCCCCGGGAAGGAATTAAACGGCAAACGAGTAATTTGGTTAGTATTTACACTCGTACACACCGTCGTGCAGGACCCGGCATCTAAACGTGTTGGTAATTTTATGGGTTTGCTTTATTGAACTTCGGGGGCCGGTGGCTGGACTACTTTACTTTGGCTTGCATTACATTTGCTACTACTGTTACTGCTACAACAATTGCTAGTGCTTGTACTAGTACTATTGCTACTGGGCGAGAGATGAAGGTTATACATTTGTTTGACTTTCTTTGCAACGAAGCAGCAGCAACAGCAGCAGCAACATTGTAATGTAAGAGAGCTAGCTGGCGTTATGTGTTAGGGTTTCTTTTAAAGGTTAGGGAGCTCCAGAATGAGCTGTGTGAGAGTATTGGTTGTATGTTAAAGGTTAATATTTTAACCACATTTTCAACTATTTCAGTTTAGTATTATTTTCTTGTGAACATTTTTAAACAAATTACCCATTGTATGTAGCACTAAAAACGTATACTTATCAACTCTTAGATCTTCAATCTATAATAAGCGTTTTCTTTATTGTAACATATCAACAAAGTTATTTTTTTTTGTAATTTAATTGTTAAGTCATTTTTTTGTATTGTTGCTTTTGATTTAAAGAATCAGTAGTGTAAAATTTTAATAAACTTTTGTGCTGCAATCAACGTTGTTAGCAAACAAGTACACGTTATTAGCAAACAAAAAAACGAGTTGAATGAGATTCCCTATGATTGATTATATTACTTTCTTGTATTTTTTAACATATTAGTAAGCTATTTCATTTTTCATTTTGCTTTATTATATTTTAAAAGCATTTTTTTCTATTTCTTAATGCAGTAATCTATCCATGTACTTCATTAAATGATTATTTGTTTTTCGATTGTACTTCTTGATTTAAAAAAACGTATTGAAATTATTTGTTAAAGTACTTGTTATGTACGTAATGTACGTACTTCAATATACATATTGTTTTTCATTTATTTTTTAAATATTTTATTTATATTTTGTTTTAAATATTTCATTTATTTTTCTTTATTATATTTGTCGTTTTTGATGTTTTTATAATCACTTTTTATACAAATAATCCTTCTTATTTTTTTTCTTATTCCTCTTATTCTTTTTATTTTATTGTTCTTGTTGTTTTTCTTTTCTTCTTCACCGCTTAACCACCTGCTAAGTTATGCTGGCCAATAAATAGCTTACTAGACTTATTGATATCACGTAGTTGGATAGGTAGTCTTCTCTACGGGGAAACGGTCCGGATGGGACTCGATCCCCGGTACTGTCGTGTGAAGACTGGCGTCACAAATGCCTCGACAAATGGACCGCTTAAATTGTGATCTAAATCTTAGTTTTATTTGTTTATTTTACATCTTTTAGACATATGTCAGAGCCGTGATAAGATATTTTATTTGAACTAATTTAATATTTATTGTTTTGCTTAGTTAGTTTAACTAATTATTCATTTAACGCTCAGTTGATTTCGTTGATTTTCATTTAGTGCTTATTGATTTCGTTGTTGAAGTTGTTAATCTATTTTTCTATTCGAGGACTTATTATTATATTGAACTATTTCATTTCTTTATCCTTTTCTATTCCGTTAAAGGTGTTCAGTGTTATGTATTAATTAAATTAGCTCAATTGTTTACCCTTTTCATACTAAATTTGATAGTTTATCTTTCATAAGACGAATCAGATTTAAAAAAGAATATAATTCAAACCTTCCTTTTTTTTGGCAAAGGGAGAACACACCCTTAAAGCGCATGAACCGGTTTCGCTCAGGCGAAATTGAAGAAGCGAATTTAGCGAGGACACTTTTCGCTCCGCATATCCTTGTGCATTGAAGAGCAGACCTAACAGAAGCAGTTCGAATAGTCAGCAGGACGAATAGTTTACGAATTTAAAATGAAAGAATGATTTTGTTCCTTTTTGGATTATATATATTTATGGAAAATATAAAGACGGAAAAAATAGATTACGATAATCTAGATCGCGATCGCTTCGTGTTAAAATGCGTTTATTAACATCGGAACATGCTAGTGGAGAATTGCACCTTTCAACCAAAACCGCTCACCACAGAACATTGATGGGAAAGTGCGTTCGAGTGATGGAACTGCATTTTACACTAAAATAAAAACGCAGCTTGAAAAAAGACGAACAGCCGCCGTTCCAGTGATGACCACCGTTGCTCACATTAGCACATCGTTTGTGTAGCACACACACACACACACTTCCACATGCACACTCGCACCGTTATTTACGACCTGGTCTGTGTGAGAGTGTGTGAAGATTTTCGGGATTCTCCCAGCGTTCAATCGAGTGCAGCCGAAACGAAAGTGGAAAGAAAGTACCTTCGAAGACGGTCGAAGGTGTTCCAAGCGGCAGAAGTGGCAATGTATTAGGCCTCGAACCAAGAAGAAGAAGAAGAAGAAGAAGACGACCAAAAAAGTGTCATGCATCATAAAGCATGCATTTCGGTGTGTCGGACGCAGCACGGTTGGAAAACGGTTCACCGTCAAGCGGGTGAGCCACAAACCGGGATCCCTGTCCCGGTCATGGTTATCCATCGGTGGAAATGTTTCTTCAACCCACAAGCGCGTAACCGTCCCATCGGATGGGGGAAGAGAAGGTGGTAGCTGGGTGGGTAGTGGCGTTTATTTTTTCGGGGGAGGATATGTTGCTTTTTTAACGAAAATGTTCGAATTCGGTAGTTAAGCGAAAAAGGAAGCGAAAAGTTTCCGGCGAAGTGAAAATGTTGAAATATAAAAAAAAACCTGAACCCGAAATGGTTTTGGAAGCTACGAGGGTGGTTGGGTGCTAGTGTGTGTTTGATAAAAAAAAGGGAAACGATCCACATTTTGACAAAACATATGAATTACGACGGGTAAGGGCGAACGGCCGGTGCAGCAGCCAGAAGCAAAATTAATTACCGGAAGAAGGTGGATTTATTGCCGAAAACTGAAGAGACGACAAAAGCCGACAGACGCCCGGACTAGAAGCGGACACTACACTGGGGAGTGGTGGGTTCGGAACTCGGGAAGTAGATAAGCGCAGAAGACAAGTAGAGTTGAGGGCGCGAATTGGTGGAAAACGGAGAAAAAATGCAGTTGATTCCTCTGATATCCGGGCACAGGTTGTTCTCTTGTCTCTTGAATTCTTTATTTTCAATAATTCTAGATAAATTTTACTAATCATTCACTATAAAATGTTTTAATACTCATTTTTTTAAATCAAAATGTCGAACTAGAAAGGCATGGATGACTTGATCGAATTTGAAATAGGCCGTTAGGAAAAAAAAAAATGTCATCTCACCACAGCCTACTAAGCAATCTGTCATCTGTCATCTGTCAAGAATAGAAAACAGCATATTATTTGAAATAAACCGTTAAACAATGTAATTTGTTACTAATTTAGGCAATTGTTTTGCAATCTCTTTCCCGTTTAACCCGAAACATACACGGCCACGGCTCATCGGATTTTGTGTGTTTTTTTTTTAATGTCAAAACCTCGAGCCACATGGCTTTCCATTTCATCTCATTTGCAAAGCAGCGCAACAAATCCGCTTTCGATCCGCTTCCGCAATTGCACTTGCCTGCGCCAATGGTGCGCCCCCTGGTTTGGTTTTCCCTACCGGCCACTTTACACATTGTGCACGGCAGGTCTAAATGTTGCCTAATTTATGCATAATTATGCACCCCTTATGTGCAAACCGGATGGAGAGAGAGAGAGAGTGCGCGAGTGGTGGTTTGTGGTAGTTCTCGGTTGGTTTTTCGGTTTTGTTCTGCGGTGTCATATGTTTATGAACTTGGCCAGTTATTGTAGTGAGGTGGAAGTATTGGGCGCTAGGGTTTCTCTTTTTAGTTTTCCGGATAGGGTGAGAAGGAAAAGCGAGGAGAAAAAAAAATTGTAAACAAACCAAAAAACGAGCATTCCGATAGAGAGAATGACAGGGAATTACATCAACTAAAGAGACAAAAAGTTAATTTTTGATTAAAAGAAACGAAGATTAATTTAAATGATTTGTATTAAACATAATAATAAGAAATCGAGGCTTTATGTGCTAGCTTTCAATGCTTTCCCATGCTACTCATTCACCCGAAAAAAAAACCCGTGACAAAAGGTAGAAAAACAAAGACCAAAACCAGATGATGCACACAGTGTACGGCCGGTTGCATCGCACAGCAGCACCGAGCACTTCGCTACCGTACTCCCGTGTTGCTATTCCAAATTTATGCTAATTCATATTTGGTGTGAAATGAGTTTGTTTTCGTGTTGTGTCGTGTGTTTTTTTTTCTTTCTGAGGGTTGTTTTGTCTTTTTTCTTGTTGCAATGTGTTCCATGTGGCGAACCAGCGTCATTTTTCCCACTTGAAAAATCTACCTGTACCTGTGCGTAATGTGGGTAATGTGTTTGTGTGTGTGTGTGTGCGTTCTGTTTTAAACTAGTCAAACAAAACAACAAAAAAGGCAAGCAAGCGACTACCATCCAGGAAACTATACGCCAAGTAAACTGGGCCCCAAAAAAAAGCCCACAGAAAAAAAAAGCAGTTTAAGCAATAGTGTTCCCATGATGGATGGACGTTCATAGCGGGCGGCACTTGAATTTGTGGTGGGAGAGGGAGAAGGGGTGCGCAAGCTTTACGAAAAACCTCCCGCATAGTTTATCGTCGCAGCGTCGTCTGTCGAAAACTACGCGTACGCGTACTTGCCCCCGGTTGTCTTTTGGGACCCGATCCCAGCCTTGTTGTTGTGTGTCGCGAATCGTCCGTCACTTTTGGTACGGCCGACGTGACGCGTGTGTAAGGTTGCCCTTGGTCGTGGTGAGGGGGGAGAGATAGAGGAACCTGCACTGTAATAGATACAAATAAACAAATAAACGAACAAACAAACTATTTTTTTTTTTCGTTGCTTCGGTCCCTATTGCGCCGGGTGGGACCCCCTGTTCGCTGGTGCGTCGGCTGGTGGAGCTGGTGGAGGACCCGCAGACTAACCTGGTGAATTGACGACATTTTATGGCTTTTCCGACTGCACGCGCGTGCAATATCTTGTCACCGGTGGATGGGTTCGATGGGGTGGCTGAGCAGGAAGCAGCACGGAAGCATTTGATGATGGTTGAAACTTCAATGAATATGCTTCATTCTATCAACAAAGGCTTTGTGCGTTTTTTTTTTGTTTTTGTTTTTGTGAGGATGACAAGGAACTGTTGAAGAGTATGGGAATTGAAGATTTTAAAACGTTTACTTCATACAATGTTTTTTAAACAGGAACTTTTGTTTAAGTTGAGTTCGGAAGGCTAATGAACACTCTGCAATATCTGTGAGAGATTGACAAGATAATGAACTACAGATGAACTTCACGAATGAACTTCTTTGAATGTCCCGTAGTGAAGACTGACTATCCAACTAAAAGGTATCAATATGTCTAGTAAGTCATTAGGTCAGGTCTTTAGAATCTCTTTGGATTCTCCAACTTCGTGAAGAATTCTCAAGCATATACTACGATTTCTTCGCGTGTGCTTTCTAAAATCGTGCCAAGATCCTATCAGAAGTTTCAGGTGGCAAGTATTCTCTCAAAGCAACACGCCTAACCGGTAGTCAAATTGCAAACTGCAGCACGGGCGAATCCTGCAACAAAAAAAAACCGAAGAACCACCAAAACTTAGAAACCCCAAGCCAACCCCGAATGTCACCGAGTTCGTTTTGTTTGCCTGTCCCGGTTCGGGAGTCACTTTATTATTTTAATGCCTTTGGTAGCCGTTTATTTAATGACGTCGGTAACGGTTGCCCATTTATCTCGCGACTACGCGCCGGTTTCTTTTTTTTTTGGGAGGTACGGCGATGATCCTGGACATCTTGTTTTCCCTCTCTTTTTTTCCACGGTTCCTCGTCCTCGTGCTGCTTTGACGACGATAGTTGACGACATAATTTGCAGTAGCCAGGGCCCGAATGCCCGGTACGTATGCCGTATGCAGATGAGAGAGCATTCGGGGGTAGATTAATTTGGCTAAACGGGAAGAACAACCTCCGCAAATACGGTAGGCACAGCGTACGATGTTTGGTTGAGAATGTCCACTTACTAAACGGCTCACAGGCTTTGTATTAGATGTCGGCAGCAAGCCACACACACACACACACACAAAAAGAAGGACTTGTAGAGCCCAGAAGAAATCAATAAAGCGAATTGAAGCCAAACTTGGATGGACGAATGGAACGGAAGGCAGGACATATAAATCGATTTTCGATGTTTGCCTGCAACCTGTGCGGATTGTTATGCTGATTCATCGCTTTGCTTCTGCTGCTATCGTTTCTATCGTTCTGTACCTCTGTCCCTGTGGTCCACTCGCCTCGGCCTCGGTGGGAGCTTAAAGTCGCTCCCATACAGTGCGAATGGAGCGGGCGTTTAATGTCAAACCCGGCAAAAGGATGACACTGACAGCCGAGACGCGGAATTAGGTGATAAATGGTACTGCTGATCAAGGGCAGAAGGGATCGACTATGTCTGGTTGGGTGTCTGGTAGGATTTTTCCTTCCATTTTTTTTCGGGAGCTGTGTGTGTGCGTATTTTGCGGGTACGCTGCAAGATTTATGCATAAAGTTTAAGATAATTTTATAAAGGTCTCTCTCTGTCTCGTGCGCTCCCGGTCTCTCTCGTATTTAAAATAAACCCACGCAAAATCGCACCACACACTGCTGCTACGGCTAATGGTGTGATTTTCTCCGTTGTGGTTTGTTTCTGTTTAACCATCGTCTCCGTGTAGCGGGAGGCACGTCTTGACGGAATGACTTTAAGGTTCACGGCGCACGGCTGGCCGTACGGGTGCAAAAGTCTCATTGATGAGGACCCATTACAGTGAGTTGGTGGTCAGGATAAGGATGGAAAGGGACGAAGAAAACGTGCAGGAGGCAGTATTTTGGCAAGAATGTGACACGCTTTTTGTTCGCCAGTGGGTTGAAAGTTTCACAATTAAATGAGACATTTTGGAGGTGTTTTTTGTTTTATTTTCGTTGCTGCTACCGTAAATATTTGCTCCGACGCCAGCGTTTGTGTGGCTTGACGTTGTTGAACAAATGGACCTGAACGGGTCCCATTGAGCAGATTATCCAATGGGTTGTTGTGTATGTCATCGTGCAGGTGTTTCTGGTTTTTTGCTGTTGTTGCTGCTGCCGTAGAACGTGGATTACCCCGTATCATGTTGCTATGTGGCCATGTGAGTTGCTGCGGGCAGCGTTTCTATTACCCTCTACAACTTGATTGCGATGAGAACTTGCATGCGATTTACATACCGAACTGTGCTAGGGATAAGGGCAGTGGTACAGGATTTACCAGGAAAATGTTACAAGTGTTTCTATGGAGCGAAAATGACATTTGAATATTTTATTTTATAAGCTATTAATAAGGATTTTGTTGAGACCATAGGACCATTCTTATCAAATAAAAAAATACACAGCACTGTGGATAAGATAGTATACGTGGTTGGACAAAAGGTCCTTATCAAGGAACCGAGGAGGACTCTCCTGGAGGAAAATACAAGCCAACATATCCATAATAATCTGACCTAAAAGAAATTGCTAGCATTTATCGTCGTTATTTTCTCTCAACTGTCAAATTATTTTTTAATGTTGATTTAATTTGTAACTAACACCTACAATTCTCTAGATCACAAGTTAAAATAGCACCACAAAGAATTCAGTAACAAACGTAAACAAAATACGTCAAAATCGCGACACATCCCGTTCTAACCTAGTACCCCTGTACCGGTGTGGTCAACCCTGTAAAATGTAAACAGCGCGTAGAAAGGGAACGATACACCGCAACCCAACAAGTGGTGGTCTCGCTCGCGTCAACCGATGGGCGTGGCTAGCGAGTTTGAAATGGAGGGCGAAATCTACCCGACAGTCAGTCTCAGTTTTACTCTCGAAGCGATTGCACGCGGACAGTTTCGTACGCGTACGCCGCACACAAATCTCTTGCCTCATTTCGTGCTTCATCAACCGATGGGCGTGGCTAGCGAGTTTGAAATGGAGGGCGAAATCTACCCGACAGTCAGTCTCAGTTTTACTCTCGAAGCGATTGCACGCGGACAGTTTCGTACGCGTACGCCGCACACAAATCTCTTGCCTCATTTCGTGCTTACTCTCGTGTGTCTCTCGCCGTGCGACACACAACTTAGGCCGTCGACGGTGTATAAACGCAATTAAAAAATTTAGCAACGGGTCGTATCCGGAGTGCGTGCGTGCGGGTCTTTGCCGATCGTGAATGAAGAAGCGAAAATTTAATTCGGAGTTTTCTAAAACGAGAAAGAAATAAGAGAGTTAATAGTGTCCAAAGTGTTTGCCGAATAACTGTGATTGCTGTTTGCAAAGTGTGCGCGGGCAAAGTGAGTTGTTGGAACACCGTTGTAAACAGTGTCCCGAAACCATCGAAAACCTCTCCCGATCAGCCGGTTGATCCGAATGTTGATCTTCACCACCCGTGCTTCGGTGGACGTGTGTGTGGGCCGTGGCCAGATAGCGAATGTTTACAGTCGACGAAACGGAGCCTCGTAGGCCACAACAAATGATTTACCGGCACCGTAGGCACCGATCGGAAGCTGATGTTGCTGATGCTGGCAGAGCTCTGTACGCGGGGCTCGTAGTGTAATCGATTCGGGAAGAATTTGCTCCGGCCGATGACAGGAGCGACACTAGTCCCCCAGTAGAACGATCCTAAAGCAACGATTTGGGGGGCAAGCAATCAAAGCAGGCCACACAAGCTAGAGTCCCAAGTCCTCGTAATATCTGGGCGATAATCGTATACATCAGGTTTAACTTGAAGTGTTTGTATTTGGTGGCGAGGTTTTTTGCCTTGATCGGTCCCATTAAGCAGGCTTCTGTTTTGGGTTTTTTCCTTGCATCATCACAAGAAGAACACATTAGGCGTATCGGTTATCGGCAAACGGGAGCAGCTATCCGCTGATTCGAGTGTGCGTGAAACAAGAGTGAGAGTACGTGAGATTAAAAAGCAATGTTTTTTGCTTCGAAAAAAGCATAAAAGATTCAGTGTGTTCAGTTGAGTCGGTGCGGGCCACAGTGGGCTAGTTTTGCGTGTGGAGTGTTTTGATTGGTAACGCAAGAGTGAAATACTACTACCAAAGCAAACAAAAGTATATCACCTCATCAAACCAGCGTCAGTACGCACACGGCGTACACACACAGCAAGCGAGCGAGAAGTTAGTAGACATGCGTAGTGTGTGAGCAGCGATCGTGTGTCAGCCAAGAGCAATCCCGGCCTGTAGTCGCAGCAACCCGTGCGAGGAGCTGTCAAAGAACGGGAGCTGCGACTGTCGTTTTGTCGGAAAGCCAGCCAAGTTTTGACGTTTAAGATCGGGTTTTGTTTGTTGCGTCTTTTGAGTTTTGTTTGTTGATTTTGGTGTGCGTGTGTGTGTATCGAGAAGGGCTGCGTGATCGATTGGTGGCCGCTTTGATCCGGACTTTGCGTGTGGTTGCGTATGTGTGGCGGCGTGTGAATGTGCGTGTAGATAAGGTGAAGCGGTGGCACAGCGCACGGCCATCACGAAACGGCGGCGGCACTCGTGGAGGGTTTCAGTGGAAGAGGCGGCGGTGTAGAAGGAGGAGGAGGAGGAGGAGGAGGGCTGGTAGTGTTGCCCGGTTCCCGTAACGAAGAAACCATCGATCACCAAAGGATAAACGGTGGCGGCGGCGGCGTCGGCGGTGCCGGAGGCCTCGGCATTGATGTTGGCTGGAATCCGTTCGCGTGGAAGATAGGAAAAGTGAGCCCAAATTTGGAGCCGTACCCCGCCAGCGTGGAAGGGCTGAGCAGCCCGCGGGCGGTGGGGATGGCCGCCACCGCCTACATCTCGCCCGGCGCCGAGCTGGACATGGCGCTGGGCGGTAGTGGTGGTGGTGGAGGCGGCGGCGGAGGCGGCGGCGGCTATCATCATACGTCCTCGCCGCGCAGTGCTGCCGATGCGAACGAGATGAAGTACATGCATCACCACCACCATCACCATCATCAGTCGGCAGCGGCAGCGGCAGCTGTTGCGGCCGCCGCCACACACCACCATGCCGCGGGCCTTACCGTGCCCTCGAGTCCTTCGCCCAATCCGGCCGGGCTTGGGTCGGTGACGGGTGGGCTTGGTGCAACGCCGTGGGGTGCCCTGCAGCCAAGTGATCCGTGGTCACTGCACGTCGCCCACTCACACCCTGCCCATACGCACCCGCACGCCCATCCACATCCGGCGGATGTGAAGCAGGAGATGCACCTGAGCCAGCAAGCCCGCCAACAAGCCGGTGGAGGTCCTGGCGGTGGCGGCGGCGGCGGCGGCGGAGGAGGAGGCGGCGGTGGAGGAGGCGGTGGTGGAATGACGTCCCCGCATGGGTGGCATGCGCCGGTACATGCCGGGGCCCATTACGCGACCGGTACCGGGTCACCGCTGCAGTACCATGCGGCCATGAACGGTATGCTGCACCATCCGGCCTCCCATCATCATCACCCTGCGCATCACCAAAGTGCGGCGGCCGCGACGCCATCGCTCCATCCCTCGTTGCGGGGCGAATCGCCCCAGCTGCACCTGCCACCCCATCACCACCACCACCACCATCACCATCACCTGCAGGGCGATCGGGATGTGAGTGCGGGCGAGGAGGACACCCCAACGTCGGACGATCTGGAAGCGTTCGCGAAACAGTTCAAACAGCGCCGGATCAAGCTCGGCTTTACGCAGGCGGACGTGGGCCTGGCGCTCGGCACGCTGTACGGTAATGTGTTCTCCCAGACGACGATCTGCCGGTTCGAGGCGTTACAGCTAAGCTTCAAGAACATGTGCAAGCTGAAGCCGCTGCTGCAGAAATGGCTCGAGGAGGCCGACTCGACGACCGGGTCGCCGACCAGCATCGACAAAATAGCGGCCCAGGGCCGGAAGCGGAAAAAGCGCACCAGCATCGAGGTGTCGGTGAAGGGTGCGCTCGAGCAACACTTCCACAAGCAGCCGAAACCGTCGGCCCAAGAGATCTCGTCGCTCGCGGACAGTTTGCAGCTGGAAAAGGAGGTCGTGCGGGTGTGGTTCTGCAATCGGCGGCAGAAGGAAAAGCGGATGACGCCACCGAACACGATGGGCGGTGATATGATGGACGGGATGCCACCGGGCCATATGGGGCACGGTGGGCATCACGGGGGCCATGGTGGATATCATCCGCACCACGATATGCACGGCAGTCCGATGGGGGCGCACAGTCACAGCCACAGCCCGCCGATGCTGAGTCCGCAGGGTATGGGCGCGACCGTCGGCGGACATCATCAGCTAGCGGCCCACTAGCAATCAGAGCACCAGGAGTCCAGCGCGGCTCAGGCGGCCCAGGCGGCGGCGGCGGCCCAGGTGGCGGCACAGGCGGCCTTCTTTACGCCCATCCACCATCCGCACGCCCATCACCACCACCACCACCATCACCATCACCTGCAGGGCGATCGGGATGTGAGTGCGGGCGAGGAGGACACCCCAACGTCGGACGATCTGGAAGCGTTCGCGAAACAGTTCAAACAGCGCCGGATCAAGCTCGGCTTTACGCAGGCGGACGTGGGCCTGGCGCTCGGCACGCTGTACGGTAATGTGTTCTCCCAGACGACGATCTGCCGGTTCGAGGCGTTACAGCTAAGCTTCAAGAACATGTGCAAGCTGAAGCCGCTGCTGCAGAAATGGCTCGAGGAGGCCGACTCGACGACCGGGTCGCCGACCAGCATCGACAAAATAGCGGCCCAGGGCCGGAAGCGGAAAAAGCGCACCAGCATCGAGGTGTCGGTGAAGGGTGCGCTCGAGCAACACTTCCACAAGCAGCCGAAACCGTCGGCCCAAGAGATCTCGTCGCTCGCGGACAGTTTGCAGCTGGAAAAGGAGGTCGTGCGGGTGTGGTTCTGCAATCGGCGGCAGAAGGAAAAGCGGATGACGCCACCGAACACGATGGGCGGTGATCGTCTGCTTCGTCGTCGCTGGCCGCACAAATGTACATAGACCATCAGCGAAGTCAGCAGCAACAGCAGCAGCAGCAGCAGCAACATCAACAGCAACAACAGCAGCAACAGCAGCATCAACAGCAGCAACAGCAACATGCTCAAGCTCATCACCAGCAGCAGCTGCATACGAGACGACTCCTGCACGAATGGACTCTGCAGTTCGGAACAACCGGAACAGCAACTGGTGCACGTTACATTTAGATGGATGTAAGAGGCGAACCTTACAGCAAAAACACACAGGATACGAAAGCCACCAGGATGGGGACACCTTCCTGGTCGGGAGCTTACGTTTTTAGGGTAGTAGCGTATATATATATGAATATATATTAAACAACAAAAAAACGTCACACACACACACACACAAACCCAACAACCTAGGTATGTTAAGTAGCTAAGAGCGGTGTGGTGATGTGACCACAACAGTGAGATGATATAGGATAGGACCCGATCGACGGTGCGTAACCGATCGATGATTTCCGTACAGAGAGAACCAAATCTACTAATACTAATTGCGCCCGACGTCGAGTTTATCTTGCGTGTTTCGGTGGTTTCGTGTGTGCGTACATCCGTGAATGCGCGTGTATGTGTGTGTGTGTGTGTGTATGTTAGTGCGCGAGTTCTCGAAATCGAGTATTGTACATATAATGGGGCTGGGGACGAGACAGATACCGAGGGATACTGTGTACTCGAGCAGGACACGGTCAGAACACTCACACGGTTGTGTAGTGTGGTAATACGATAGAGGTGTTAGTATGCAGGAGGTTAGGCACTGGTTAGGCAGCGCAACTCCTAGTAATCTCGGCGATCGTTCGGTTTTTAGTGTGTAAGTCTGCAGAGTCTAGTGGATCTATTAACGCAACTAATGCTTCAACTGGTGCATCGGTGGACTCCCGTGCGAAAAGTGAAGTTTTGCAAGTGGAACTGAAGAGAAGATTAAAAACAACCAATTGAAAAACAAAAGCAAAGGATTTGATTACTCGTTTTTCTGTTTCGTTTTAAGTTTTCCTCCCATGGACGGTTCGCATTTTCGGTTTCGGTTTCTGGTGAATGGTGAGTTCTTGGTGGTTTAGTGGCTTTAGGGACGTTCGTTGTGGTGTGATTCGAGTCCGAAAGTCTGCAGAAGTGCTGTGCCGTTTACTGTGCTGTGTTGGAGTTGTTTTCCTTCGTTCTTCACCAGTTTTATTTTCCAGTCTCCAGTGCTGGTCTTCCGAAAACTATGCACGAACCAATTGCTCAAGTAAGTAGAGTGACATTAAAGCAGACAAATCAAACGGGAGAAAACCTGGTCGCATCCGCGTGATGTTTGTGTTGAACCTTGCGCCGAAAGAAAGCAGTGCCGACGGGCACCCATAATGCCGTCGGCAAACCGTCGGTGCGTAGTGTTGTAGCCTGCAAAAAAGGGGGCGTAAGGTGTGCGCTTGGCTGTTCATTTTGTGTGCGTGCGTGTGTGTGTGTGCGAGGTTAATTTAATAACCATCATTGTGACAGTGTTTCGGTTTTTGTTTGACACGAACCGATCACACGATCGGGTAGCAGCAAAATGGTGTTTGTAATTGGTTTTTAGTTGCGCACTGTCTGTGCCTTGTTTGATCGTCATTTGTGAGCCCTCGCCGGGAAATTCCGGCACTGGAACTTTCCCTGACCTTGCAGTAACGCATCCTGGCACACTTCGGCAAACCTGGCTACCGGGCTACCGTTGATTGGTCTCGGTTAGAAGTGCCGAAAAAAGAGAGAAAAGGAAATTCCGTACCAGTCGGTCACACAGAAATCCTCCAATAGGTCCGAACTGATTGTGCTACCCGGGTGTGTGTGTGTGGGCCTTTTATTTTCTCCGAGCGCCGGGACTTTCCTGCCGTACTTTCCCGACCCGGTGCATTCCCGGCCCGACTTTTGATCCTCGGCATCGGCATCCCCGTAAGCTATTTGTTTTCCGGATCCCGTGCGCCCTTGTGATGCGATTAGAACATAGAGCCGGTGATAGGATTTACTACCGAAAACGGTGAGCTTGCTAAGTTTTCTGACCGCCGAGTACAAAACCGGGCGCATCAAAAACGGGCGTGAAGAGTTTTTAAAGACACAGAAGCGCTTTACGCTTACGCGTGGAAGCAATCGGAAGGATGTGCGAAAACGCATTAAAACCGCCACAAAATCGTAAAAAGCCACGCCGAATGAGCGTCCGTTTGTGTTTTGTTGTTGTTGTGTTGTTGCTTGGGAAGCTGTTAAGGAGCTTCGATGGTAACCTTTTTTTTTTTTTCTTGCTCGATTTGCTTTAGTTCAGGAGACCATTAGCCAGCCTAAATGATAGCCTGCCAATTGATTCATGCTGATGTTGATTTATCGATCCACTTCTGTTTCGGGGCCGGTCGGTTGTTTTTTTTTTTGTTTGGAGTTCGCTTCATTAAAAGAGCGGAGGTTTGCGATGTTTTTCTTTGTTATTTAGCGTCCCGAAAAAGAGTAGAAAAAAGCAGGAGAAAAACAAAACGATTGAACGATTGAAAATTTAGCTTCGAAAACGAATTGACACAGGGTAATCATGTAGTGCAATAAGAACAAACTGTGGAAACGAACACGGGAAACACACGACTTTCGTCCTTTCTGGGGTATGCTTCTTCTACTACTTCTACTTCTTCGCCATCTTCTTATTGTTATGTAATGTGTAGTAGCATCGAGTGAGTCATACTGCAGAGCCGGGTGCAGCATTATGCAAAAAGGAATTTAAGAAAATGATCCCGTTTGTGTCGCGATGCTGGATGCTGCAAAATCGATTTCGAGAACTTCGACGCTAACAAACACGCAAACACATAAACACACACACACACATGAAAACAAAGCAAAAGAAAAACCATTGATAAGAAAAATCGAACGAGCGCACTTGAAACACACAAAAAGACAAACTCCCGAAAAGTAGAAAAAACAAAACAGGAAAATGTGAAAAGGAAGCATTTGAAGCAAGTGCAAAACAGTCATATAAACACACCCGCACACACACACGCAAACCCCACCGTGCAGGGGGTTACAAACGAATGAATACAAGGATATTAACGTAATAAGGACAGTAGTAAAGTATTTGGTATGAGTGTGTGTGTGTGTGTAAAGGAACGAGCGTACGAATGTAGTAGAATCGGGGAAAAGGGTGTTGTACCATACAAAAAACGTAGGTGTAACGATCGGGAAGCGAAACAAACATACAGCACAAACACAAAAGAAAGAAGAAAGAAGAAAGAAAACAACCGAAACACATAAGGAAAAACAAGGGTATAAGTACATTACACACTAAAAAGAAACAAAAAAACGAATAAAAACAACCACACAAAAAATACAAGAATATACCGTTAAGCGTTAAGTGTAGAATGAATATGGTACTAGGTGATCACACGGTGCGTTTTGCACAGGACGTGCAAACACACAAATTGATTGAATCTAAGCTAAGAAGCAAAATCTTATACCTTAAAAAAACAAGCGGTACGGTACGCTGGTTCAACGGCGTAGTACGTAGACGTAGACAAACAGATAAAATTTACGAAAAACCGAAGGCTAAACATGTTGGCACATTCCCTCGAGAAGAAAATGCGTTACAAGTTGTACATACAGTGTAGAAAAAAAAAACAAGAGCAAAGAATGAATGGAAAAATGGTTTGAAAACAAAAAGAAAAAAAACAGACAAGAAAACACAAGAAAACAACAAACAAAACAAATGGATAGAGTGAAGCGGTGATGTAGTAAAAAAAACAAAAACCTCCCCCCCCCCAATTCCCCAAAACGCCCGCGGGGGCAAAACCTTATAAGAATAATACAAAAATAATCTATTGCAGAAAATATAAAAAAATCAGAAAACAAAAAAAAAAAAAAAAAAAAAACAAAACCTGTCTCCTGTTTTTGATTTGTTGATTTTACTGTAGTTAGATGTGTGTTTTTTTACTTCTCTTTTTCTCTCGTTCTGTTTTTCGCTTTGATTTTTGATTCTAACTTCCTTTGTTTGTTTTGGGTGTTTAGCGTTGTTTCTTCTCCCATTTCGCGCTGTTTGTTTTAGTTAGTTTGATATTGTTTTACCTTTTGTTTAGCGTTATTCTCTTCTAGCTTGTCACTAGAAATAGTTTTCTAGTGAGCCTGGAAGAGTTTCGTTCTTTTGGGGGTGTGATTTGATAATCAAAACAACGATGGAAAGAAAACTAATGGGTGTTACACCGTTGGGGTCGAATTTCGTGACTTCTGTTACAACAGCTGGCGAGTCCTTTTGCGAGTCCGCTCGTTTGAGACTGGGTGCTGGGTGCATCAAACGGACACAGGCACACACACACACACACATACGCAAGGATGCTGGATACGAAAAAACGTGCTTAAAGTGATAGAATATGTGTGGATGGGACTTTCGTTTCGTGTGATAGCAAACTGCTTAACGACTACCAGTTTACGAGTGATAGACCGCATCTTACTAAATAGCTACACAAAATGGCACCCGAAAGTGAATTTTTAGTTGTTGTTTTGTGCTGATTTTGCGTCGTTTTGTTTCTAGTGATGAATAACAGGGATTTGTGGTTAGGAAGAGAGTTGAAATCGATGTTGTATAACACACCGAACGTAATGCACAGTAACACATAAAACAACACATGTGCACAGCAGTAGTAGCAAGTTGGGAAAACGAAAGGAAACATTCAACAACCAGCAGAAGAAAGTCAAAGGTACTGTTGTGAAAAAAAAGAACATAACGAATCTAACCTAAAAGAAAACAGAGAAAGAAGTTAAAAAAGTAACAAAAAAAAGGAACAAGATAGAAGTAAAAAGAAAGAAAGAAAAACCACAAGCACAGAAAAGAAAAACCACCCCAAAAAAAAAAAAACTGGACAAGAAACAAACACACAAGTACTAAGCTAAGTAATTAATTATTAGAGTTATTCTATTATAATTATTATATACGAGCAGGAAAACAGCGCAAAGAGAACAAAAGAAAAGAGCAGAAAACCAATTTTATTAAAATATTTATGATGAAAACACGAGAAAAAAAAACATAAACAAACAAAAAAACAACAAAACCAACACATCTTTTCCTTGAATCCTTTTTTTGAAATCGCCGTTTGACCGATTTGTATGGGACGGACTGTTTTTTTTTTTGAGAAACAAACAATGAGTAGCTTCTGTTTTGCAAACTCCTTCACTGTGGATGGTAGGCGTCAGACGGACAAAAAAAGGCTTCGATCATTTTTTTTTTTGTAGCGGTTTTCCCGTCGGTACGTGTGTGTGTGTGTTTCCGCACTTTTTTTTCTTTATTGTTCCGCCTGTCATCGTTTCGGGGGCTGCTTTTCGCCTGTGTCGTGCGGTTTTACTAGGATTTGTGTAGCGTTGTGTCCTGGTTTTGACGTCTCGTCCTAACGATGGTGCCGGCGTTTTGTTCCTTGTATGGGTGTGTGCGTTTACAGTGGTCTAGAACATATCGTGTTAGCGTACATTTCGCTAGCGCCCCTTTTTTATGTTCGCTGTTCGTTGTGGGTTTGTGTATTATGAATTTGGAGCAGGTTAGGCTTTTTCCCGAATGGTACGAAGCACACCAATACACGCTTAGCAATGGGAAAAAGCTATCTCCTTTCCCTCTGTATTGCTCACTCTCGCACAAAAGCTGTGTGTGTGTGTGTGGTGGAACGTCACGCAGACTAATAAAAACAAGCTTACGGCGAACAGGTGTACCATCAGCATCCAGGATACGGCTGTTGCGAAACAAATACCTTCATCTCGTACACCGTGCCAACGCTTCAGAAGGACGTTTTTGAATGAGAGTGAGACACCGCTACCTGGTCTCCTTCTACAGTGTGTGGTAGTAGTATATTCCAAACACCAGGAAAAAGACAAGAAAACAGGTAACTTTTTGTTGTTGCTCAGTTTGTTTTGTTGAACTTTTCCCGATTTTCCCGAAATGTGTAGGCGAACTCCCCCCCGCTTCTGTGCAGCATACTGTGTTGTTGGGTGAGCGAGTTACCATGGTGACGAGCACTCGCGAATAGAAAACGCACGCTCGTTTGGCGTTTTCAGCTGTAGTAAACATTACCGCGGATGTGTTTGTGTGTGTGTGTCTGTGTTTGACGGTGTGCGTAGCCTTGGAGCACGAAATGTATCCGCGCTGCTGTTCCGTTCCGGTTGAAGGATGTCCTGTGACAATCAGGACGACGCGATGAAGCCGCCATTTGCACCAGCACCCGGTGTGGGAGGGGATAGCTTTAAAAACGGACGACATTGAGACTTGGGCTGTTAGGTAAGTGGTTTGTTGATGCCAGGTTTTTTTGTTGTTGTTGCCGCACAGAGTCTTTCGTTACAATTTTCTTCCATTTCCGGTGGGGATTGAGTGTTGTTTTTCTACTCTGCTTTGCCTCTAGTTTTGAAGAATTATTTTGGCGCGCTTCCGGACGCCATTAGACAAAGTTAGACCAACACTCCCCAAGAAACTTCACTTCAACGAACTTTGTGCCAACTGCTAGAAAATGGTAAATACGGTTATACATGCAGCAGCAACAAAAGAGGTCACCAGAGTGCGATAAGAACGCGAAACCGAGGGTGCAAAAATTGGAGACGGTAAACGTTTCACGGTGGCAGAATCTAGCAGCAAGTTGTCCTGAACGTTGACTTCTTCCGTTCGTAATCGTATTTTCGCTTCGATTTCTTCGAGCCGCGATGCCTTCGAATATGATATCTCTGCTCAGCGCTGTGCCACGTCGAGAAGTTCATCATTCCAAAAAAAAAAAAGGTCGCGACGCAATGAAACGTTCCGCAGCTCTAGAGCACGGCGACGGCGACGTGCCATCGAAGATTCCTGTGTTTCGCATTTCAATTTTCGCCCCGTTTTTGCTACTGCTGTCGTGTCGAATGGTGGACTGCTGGTGTGTCTGCTTCAATGGCTTTTCGTTTCTACGCCTGGCCCTGGAATTGGTTTTGCCCGCCGTAGTCGCACAGCACTAATGCTCGTCATTGTTGTCGAGGTTTTGCGATCGTGAAACAGCGATGAGCGAGTGTCTTTCTTGGCGTTTTTTTTTCTTCGCTCTCTCTTGTATCTTTCCAGCAAACAGAATCAGCAGCAGCCATCTTTGTGTGACAGTGAGACACACGGGGGATGGGATCCTAGACGGGTTGTGGCCGTGAGCTAGAACAGAGCGTTCCAGTCACACACATACACACGCAGACCGTAGTTTTCGCGCAAGTACGGTGGCAAGAGAGATGGCAAGATGACCGGTGCGATTAAACACGCACCACGTTCGGGCGAGGTGGAACCGCACATCCGCAAATTTCCACATGATGTGACATCCGACCGAAAACCGACCGACCGTACCGAAGCCAACACACCTCCCGGGACCGACACATCTGCCGTTTTGTGTACTGCGCGAACATTGTTAGATGGCAGGTTTGTCGGGTCCTGATGACGTTCTCCTGCCCGGTACCCAACGCTATCCGACACAGCGTCTCGATGGCATACCCGCCGGGACACGCTCGCATCGGCGTTTTCGGGGAGATGAGCACTAAGCGGCTGACTTTAATACAACAGGATGCATAGCAGGAAGCTTGTAGAGTTCTTGCTGCACGGAAGCTGATAAACAACGTTCACTCGCGGTGGTTAGTAGGTAAGTGAAACTAAAATTCATACACACCTTGCTCATCACAGTAGGCATGTGATAGCTGTCACGTGCTGGGTTTAGATTCTGACAGTTGACAACTATTTAGTTTTGGGGGACTCGCGTGAACATGCAGGATTTAATCAATAATATCTTGAACTTCAAACATTTTTGACTTGAATGTTTAAGTGAAACAGCATAACTTCATCTCCTGAACTTCAAAGAGCGTCCCCCTCATTCTCTCGTGCGCTGTTTGTGTGGTGGAAATAAAATTCGAATTATTTTCATTGCACGCCAAACTCCGGTCCAGTGTTCACCGTCCCCCCCCATAATGAAAAGAACAAGCGCAAAAGCGTAGCGCATCACGGCAAAATGTCTTAATCGAGGCTTTAAAATCTTTATTCCATTTTACGTTATGAGCGTCGTCCGTTTCCGGAAGCACACCGGCGTGCGTTGGCGTTCGCAAGCGACATTCTCGATCCCGGGGCTGTTGCTGCTGGCAAGATGAAAGGACTTTTTTCATCGCGGTTTTTTTTTTATTGCTGTCGTTGGAGAGCACAGAGAAGCGACCGTGGACAGTAATTCGCACGCAAGATGTCCGGCTGGAATGATGTGGGCGTTAAAAAGACGTTTGCTGGTGACCGCACGCAGGAAGCTTTTGGGCTGGAAGGAAATGCCATTAAACGGTGCTCCGGGCGTCCCTTTATTCTGGCCGTGTCCTCTCCATTTTTTTTTTGTTGGCGTTTGAGGATTTGTGCGCATTCTAATGCTTGCGAAATTGTGAAATACAACCAAGAACGAAGCAGTGCGGAGCTTTGGGAACGAGAACGAAATTGAAACAAATTCCGTGCGAAAACAGAAATCCGAATCGTTTAAAGTGAATCGGTCCGCGGACGTTGGGCGGATCCTGTGCGAGTGACGATGGTTGGATTAAGAGCATTTGGAGCGCGTTTTAATCCAGTCCGGAACGCGCCTTTATCGGGCTGCCTCGGGTGTGAAGAAAGCTAGGGATTAGGGTGAGGTTTGCTTGGGGGAAGACCAGTGTCGTCGCTGATTGCTGCTGATTGTGCTGAGATGTTTTTATTTCTGGTGCCGATTTGCTGGAGCAATGGATATTCTTCGCTTGTTCGGTGAGTGCCTGCTTTTCCTGGTTTTGTGTGTAGGCGATCATCGGCACCGAAGCTTTCGAACGATGGGGATTATTCGGTAACGTTTGTAATCAGTGGAAATATGTTTTAGGACCGTTTTTGAGGACGCCGGTTCAAATCACCCAATGTCCAGAGAGTCCTGCATTAATCATCGAAGAAATCTAGGACAGTTTATAAAATCGTGACCTTGTCAAAAACGCGGTGGCGAAATCGGGATGAATTCTTCGTGCTGACCGATCACGCTGAAAGATCTATCTGTTCGGTGTTCCTGCTGTGCTCAGAAAAGCTCAGAAGACCGTTCAATTTACACGTACAAGCACACCAAAAAAAACCAAACAGTCCTGATGACTTGGCGCGGCCTTATCTCACACGTCCTGCGGCTGGAGGCTGGACGAGAAACAGGGGAATCGTGCGCACGAGCGTTAATGTACCGGGAGCACGCTTCCTGAAGGTGAGCCGAAACGAAATGCACTCCAAAAATTGACCGTAGTTATAGGAGCTCGCGAAAGCACCACCTTGAGTGACACTGAAATTCGGAGCTATTTTACCCAGGGCGCAACGGGCCTTATGTCTTAATCAATTCGTCGGAATCGTCGGGCGGCTAGTGTGTGCGAGTGGTTCGGGGCCAGCTTCATGCTTCGTACGCGATAGGAATCGAGTGTAGTCACCAGCCCCGGCTGGTCATGCTCACGAAACCATGACCCGGGAGTGGATGGTCAATCGGATGTTTGGGGTTCGTTTAGCACCGTGCGACGCCACCGTGTTGGGCGATTGCGAACAGGAAAATCGTTCAGTGTCACGAAGACTGGTTCGCATGACAATTATTTGGCGCTTTGGAGTAAACGAAATTAATGATGCAATAAATAAAATTGTCTCTCCCGCGAAAGCAGAGGTTCGAAAGGTAGGAATGACGGAGTCAAGATAGTAAAGCACGCGTGAAGAATGCTCTTCTGTTGGAGCGTTAAAGGTGTTGGTTAAAACGATTTATTAAACATGGAAGAATTGCTTTAAAACTAAAAAGCTTTTTAAAGCCGTGCTATTGGCAGAACTCTTTAATGACGCTCTCGTTCTGTACTTCTGTGACCTCATCTTTCGGGAACGACATTAACCGGTACCACCTGCCCGGACGTATACGGACGGAAATAGTTTAGATTAGCCGAAGGATGACGCCGCTGTAGAGGAATTGCACATCAGCACGGCATTTGATAATGGGGACTTGTGTGTGTGTGTTTCCGTTTTAGCCCTCCAAACACAGCTCGACTAATAAAAAGACGAAAAGAAATTTAAACCTATTAGCCAAAAAAACAAGAAAAGGCACACATTCCAGCTGCGAAGTTACGGTAGGAAACATATGCCCCAACACACTCACACATACCGCAGAACCTCTAATGCAGATAAAGTGTGTAAAGCAGTGGGCGAACACAGCAGTAACAAAAAAACAAAGGAAAATCCTTCAGCTGAGCTGAGAATTGTACAAACGATTGGGTAGGTACGTACGCACACACAAGCCAGGTTCATAAAACAAAGGCCTAGAGAAAAGCCAGCTTGATATCGTCCCGTTAATGAGCAATAAACTGGCAGTATTAATTGCGTACCCAGAGAGACCCGTGCCAAACCCACCCCCCTCGAATGGACATAGACCGTATCGGATGGGGGACGGCAGCAGTTGGGACGGTAACAAATATTTTGTCACAATAATTTTACGACTATCAAACGCCACCAACAAAATGTGTCCATAAAAAAAAAACGAAGAACTGTGGATAGCGAGAGGTAGACAACGGTGAGCCAGAGATGCAGGAAGAAAGCATGACATTCTAAGCACGAAAAAGCAGAACCTTGAAGCTGCTTTTGCATAGCAGGCGTTGGAGTTTGGTTGATAGGTGAGATTTGTACACAGGTTCCACAGGTGACTAGATACAAATGGGTGTCTTTTACGACTTCTCCGAGAAAGAAGAACATCCAGAGGGGTGTTTTGGTGTGTGAGATAGTGTGATTTTAGTATGGGGGATATTCCTAACTGTTGATACGCTTCAGTGTAAATTGTTCAATTAAAGTTTTATATTTCGTCGAAGTTTAAGTTTTGAGGCTCATCCTTGCTTTTTTTTGGGACCAGACTTTATGAAGACACTGTACCAGAGCTCTTCCACCTGTCCCAAAAGGTCACTTTCAACTCGCTCGCTCCACACGTCCCTCCAACAAACTTTCATCCAGGTCCTTCAATAACTTCGACCAAGATTTAGACACCCTCTTTCTCCCCGTTTCCCGCCCTTCTTCTTCTAGTTTCCACTGCCGTGACCTAGAGTGCCTCGTTCCCGTGCCGTGTGTTCCATCTTCAAAGCTCCGACCAGTGCGAGCGACCACGTAGCAACGAAACAAACGAAATATGGTCATAAATTTTCGGATAGGCTTGGGTGTAACCAGTTGATCAGGTTGTATTTTTGTATTATAGTGCTGTTGCTATTGTTGCTTCGAGCCGAGCCGTGGTGTTGTGTTGTTCTTCGGCTTCTTCTCCGTCGTGTTCTGGGTGCTCGGTTTTTGTTTTTCTTGTCGTTTGTTTCTTATTCGTTTTTTTGTTGTTGTCGTTGTGTTGTTTTGCTAGTTTTCCTCCTTTATCATTTTACACAAAAAACCTGAGACCTTATCCCTGGTTCCCTTTTAGTAGCTTTGCTGGATGTTGCTTTTGGGGTGTGTTGCTTTCCAAATACGACAAACGGTTCCGGTTATGGGTTGACAGTTTTTGTTGGTGTGTGTGTGTATGTGTGCTTGTGTAGAGAGGTTTTAGCTAGCTTGGTGAGCTAGTGCCGTGACTATTCTTGAAACGAGAGGGCTGATTCTAGCTATTCTCTTTATGCGACTCTAGTTGGAAGAGTTCTCGGGCGTCCCGGAGGAAAGTGGAAAAGAAATTTATCAAATATTGTTCCACTTCAAGGCGGGAGAACTTGCAAGGCTCGCAGCAATACACCACAACCACAAAGTTTTGAACCATACCGTGCAATACATCTTCAAGCCATGAAGTCCTATGAAACTGGTTTGTTTTGCTCCCCAAAACGAATGTCTAAATTCTGCAATAAATTCTGCAAGTTTCTATTGGTGGCGTAGTGTGCGCTGGCGCACAATTAATAAAGCAGAACAACTTCGAAATTTTCTGAAACGAGTTCCCTTTTAAGTGGACAGTGTGTCAATTAAAATTTCTTCTTCTACGCGCGCGCGCGCGCTACTTTATCGCGCCAGGTAGTCGAAACGATCACCATCAGCACCTGGAACCTGGAATCGTTTCTCGGTGGCGGAACGGAGAAACCTGGTACGCAGGGTAGCGGCGTCCCATACACCCGCAAAACCCTTCTATATACGGTTCGGTTTAGGAATGTTGAAAATTGATAGTGGCTATCCCGAAAATTTCGAAACTGATCATCACTCGCGTCTCGAACTGCTTGCGCAAGCTGCCGCGGCGAAGGTGCGCTGGTTTTTGTTCGAAGACGACATTCGGACTCCGTGGAACAGGTTTCATTTCACGTTGCGGCACCGTCCTGCGGCTCTTCTGCCCGGTTCGATATATTAACTTTAACTCTTCTCGGTGGTCAATGATAGTGCCATCTTTTCTAGCCGTAAAAAAAAAACCACGCGTGAGGACTTTCTTTGGACGGGCTCCGAAGTTCGGGCAAAACACCTGCCACACCGGTGATGCCACCCTAACCCGTCCTTCCTTCTGGACGCTGCGCTGCACGATATATGGCGATATCGAAGCGTAAAAACTGTTCCACCGAGCGATCCGAGAAGGCTAATGGGGTCATAAGATGCTGATAAAGTTTTTCGTCCATCTGTTCGCCCGGACCTGACCAGTGTGTGCGCGTGTGGGAAATCAGCTTAGAGGGTCCGGTTTTGTTCGCTGTGCCGCCGAGGACGAATCTCGGTGACGTCGGGTTTCTGGCCCGACGTGTGCAGTGTGTTACGGCGTTTCGTAACTACACGCTTGTGCTTGTGCAATGCATGCTAGGCAGAGGACACCGCATCACTGGTGAGGCCATCACCACATCAAACGTAGTTCTGTTGAAGGACGTGTTCGGATGTGCAATAAATAGAGCTGATGATTCTTGGCCAACGACACTGGTCCAGTTGATTTGATCGCACTGATCACCCGGTATACAAGGGGCTGGCATTAGGTGTCTATTAGGCTTGTCGAAGATCGCTCCTATCTTATCTTCTATTCACGGCTGTGAATAGAACGGGCCAATGTTACTGATGGCGCGCTTGCTCAAGCGCCGTGTATAAAAATAGCACGTTGTCTATGTATGAGCAATTGATTAGAAGTTAATAGCTTGAAAGGATGCCGCCCAAATTGCACTCAAGAAGCGCCGATATCCGAAAAAGACAAAACCCTGAAAGCTTAGAAATTTAAGCAAAAAAAACACCAATCAAACACTGGTGCTAATCAGCAGACAGTAGAGTATGGTTTCAGCCGTTGATTGGCAAAAATAGTAGTAAAAGACTATTCGGTGTGTGGGGAGTATGGCAAGAAATCATGAGGGGTTAAAATCTACACGTACATGTAAATTAGGTGTTGAATATGATCGTAAAGCCGTTCGGTTTTTTGTTGCTTTCATTCTTTGGCTTTGGCTTTTGATTCCATCAGCTTTCGATTGATTGATTATAAACATGTTTTTTCGCATATACAGAAAATAAACGGGCTGAACAGTTTATTTGTGATGATATTTCGGCACGGAAGTGTAGTATAAAATGCTGATCGGTTTTCCATCATCATCTGCGCATTTTTTGATGATCACTCGGCCGTGGCTATGGCGTCTCTTTATGAGACGTTTTAATACAAACAATTCGTAGTACCGGAAATTTGATCAACGTTTGATTTCTTCTTTCTTGAAGAAAGAAGCAGCCGAACTTTGGTCCTCGATTGTCTTTTGCGGACCTTTACTATTCCACAACCCGAAATCAAGACCGCAAAACAAATTCAAAAGACAAAAGACTTCCCTGGAATGTTCAGTCTCGCGGCACACACACGCACACGTGTGCGCCTGATATTGATTTGTTAAAAAAAAACATCCCCCGGGATGGGTACCAGAACTCGGGAGAAATAAAACCGATTTTTATTGGTAATTATATAATTTATGGTCCAGGACTGGTCCCAAGGAAACTGGATCGATTTAGTGCCGGGGTCGAGTTTTCGTTTCGCCCATTCCGTAAACAGGGCCTTTAATCAAGTCGTTATATTCGTTTGAACGATCATCTTTAAGGGGTGATCCTCTCTCTTTCTCTCGCTCGTTCACTCAAACGCTCTTATCTCGATGCTCGTTAAATCTCAAGGTGAAGAAAGATTTTATTGTGCAAAAGCGTCTAGCCTAGATATTGTGGGGATATAGAGTTGTACGCACACCGGACGATCTGAGCGCGATCGTTGCATTGGTACGCGCTATTGGATTACGAGCGCACGTGGAAGTCCCCGGGGTGGAGAAACCAGGTGAAGGAAGCATGAGGGTTAGCCGGTTATGGTTTTTGTATTGATTTATCTCTAGCAAAAATATAAAAAAAACAACACAGAATAATTAACATTTGCGCATTTGCGACTGTGCTCCACAGTTCTTTCGGTTGGGGCATTAGATTCTTGCGCCCTCGAGAACTAGTTTCGTGCCGGTTTGCCAAGTGCAAGGTTGCATTTGCATTTGCATGATGGACAGCTAAATGTGGAGCCTGATGGGTGGTGAGATTGCGGCAATGAGCGTGTCTCTTTTTGCGTATTTCGATAAGCTTCGAGCGAAAAATAAAACCCCCCTCCCGCATTCCAGAGCACTGGGTGGGTGGACTGGATACGGCGGCCCTAGGGAACTAGAACATCGGCATCGGGGATCGGCAGGAATCGGGTGGTTTATTATTTGGTTGATTCAGAATCGATTAGTGCAGTTTCCGAGAAGCGATACTCGTTGAGCACACGTGCAACAGTACAAGATCAAGATCAGATAAGAAATTTGACAGCTTAACAACGGCAATGTCTAGTCAGGGTCAATCGTTCTCGCATGCTGATTTCACTGTTTGACAGTTGGACCAAACTTTGTGCGCAACATTCGCTTGCAGTGTCTACGCTTCTAATGGTTCCGATTTCCGAGTTCGCGTGATCGTGAAAGTGAAACTGCCATCAAAACAGTCCGCCCGGTTGCATCCAAATCCAATTGCCAATCGATCCGAACGAACGTAACGGTTGGAGCGGTGTTTGCCCTTGGGCCCAAAACATTCCCTTTTGTGCCCCACCACCAGAAAGAACAGTTAGAATTGCTCGCCTCAAATTCCGCCCCCGGGGGAGAGGAGCAAAATTCTATCGCCAGTTGCCGAATATCTGTGGTGGTAGTTACAGCCACGGCGAACTGTGCATCATCGCTAAACTGCAGCATAAATGAGAACGTTTAGAGACCGTTGCAGAGATGCAGAGGGGTTCGTCGCTTGCCATGGTCGCCATCGTATACGATGATAGGACCGCGGCAGACGCATTTGTCCTGGAGCGGTCAAAAATACTTCCATAACCATATCATCGGAAACCAGAACGGGCCCGAAAAAACAACACACCGGCAATGTTTTTTAGGCGAGTCAAGCCCTCGGGCGCTGGATACTGGAGGTTTGGCAAATTTGAGGTCCTCGCTGTTTCGTGTTTCGAACCTTCTTCTGGAAGTGTTCCCCGGTTCGGCGTCGATACGTTCGGCGTGGAAAGGATTGATGGATCGATGTAAACAGGCAGCAGCAGCAGCATTTGTGTTTCTTGGGACAGAAAGGATAAATTTTTATGGGCTTTTTTTCTTACTTTTGTTGGAGGGCTATGCACCTATGAGGCATTCTGGAGTTGTTGCCGGTGCAGAACACGTGGAGCTGCAAAATATGATCCACCCGTAGGGCAGGGTCCGTCGTTTGTTGCAAATGGTTGTCATAATAATTGCAGTGGCGGTGTCTGCATGTTGGAGCTTTTGTTTTCTGCGGTGTCTGCAGCGCATTCCTCGGGCTCGCACAAGACCAGGAAGAGTTGCACAAAAGTAGCGCGCAGACGGCCAAAACCCCCTCCCGTTGACAACACCTGAATACCGTAGGAAGCGTCGACATGTGCGTGGACGGCTAGCACCCAGCCCCGGCGATCGATTATGCGATCGGTCCCGTGCATTGCGTGGCGTGGATTCGGAAGAACAAAAAAAAAAAGCGAACGAAAAACACCGTAGGACTGAGATTTTTTTTTTGGGGTGTGTTCAATGACTCCTACTTTGTGGCCTCACCTTCGTACTTTGCCCCGACGGTCCTCAGTTCAGTTGGAGCTGTCTGTGGCGACCGGCGACGAGGAAAGTGGTTTCGGGACATCGACCTAACGTTGCTTAGAAAAATGCAGCGCGAACGCATCATACACACGCGTCGTGAGGACACCGATTTGCCGTGGGTTGTAGTGTGCAAAACTTCAATATGCACCACGCTCCCGAACGAAACAATTTTTGCAATTGTAATGCGTGGCATTGTTATGGTTTCTGCTCACCATAAGTCCGTATCCGAGAGTCGAGCATTACCTAATATGGTTCAGGCAAGGCACGTTTGGTGCGGAGACGTACCGTGTGTGTCCCTGAGACAAGACACAAGACAAGGCAGGATGCTGAAGCAAACCCCCCTGGAGAACTGGGAGTATTGTTGTGTCTCCGAGAAGCATGCAAAGAACAAAGAGCGACAACAATGGGTGTCTTCTAACTGTTTGTAGATAGTGATTTTGTTTCGGGAAGCCAAACCTATAGTTGACAGATTTAGCCGATCGAGTCGCAGTGCCGGAATTTGTGTACCCCTTAGCATTGATTCACCCTGACGTATGACAGCGCTGAGTGATGCGTATTTATTGTCAGAACTCTAAGGAACGGCCTAAAGCAAAAAAAGGATTAAAATTAAAATTTCAATCAAGGACAAAGAAAGGCATCACCAGAAAACAGACACCCAACGAAGTTGCAGATCGTTTGCGCAAATTATTTGCCCAAAAAAAAAGAAAATCGCATCCCAAGTAGGTGTGAAAGTGAACGATAAAAACAAACCAAAAATGTGTGTTCCTCCTGCAACTTCAACCTCCACCGCAGCAGTTCCCAAAGCAAGGAGAAAGAAACGAAAATATAGTAGCACCGCCAAGAATCACTTGTGCATGTTTGGCGAGTTATCTTAATTCACTCGGCAAACCGAGCGTAAATGCCGCTCGCGTATCACGCATAAATGGCTGCTGGTAACAAACGTTGGCGAATCACGCAGCAGTACCACGGGTAAGTTCTGGGCAGTAAGTTGATACTTTGCCGCTACCGTTGTGCCATCACCTTAATGTGCACACGTAAATGGTGAGCACGTGGGATAGAACCGGTGGCGACGATCGGTGCCGGCAGGATTTGTTTGGATTTTGAGTAATGCGGCAGATATTTGTGCAGCACTTGCAAGGATGCAGCACGATCGTGCCAGTCGACCGATGATCATGATCATGGGTGTATGGCGTGCCGGAGCGAAATTAACTTGCCAGCGTTACTGCACGTGCTGCAAATTGTTTGACTCCGGCCGGGATGCTCTCAACGCACTCGATAGCCTCGATCGGGTGGAGCCGAAAGGTGTGTGTGTGTGTGTGCTGACTGACACTTGACAACGAAATGACGGAATGCTGGCACATTCCGGTGTCATGGTAGCAAGAGGATAGAATTTCGGGTGTTTGAAGGTTGTCTGGAGATGTTGCGTTTTTCGGTTGGGCTTCACCATCGTTCGATCTGTTTGTGTTATAACGGTGTTTCGAGGGATGGTTGAGGCTGGTGTCGAGGAGGTTGTGAGATAATCTTGCCCGTTGACATGCTTCTGAAGGTGAAGAGTAGCTTTTAAGACCGTTAATATTTCGTGGAGATAATCCAAGGTGATAAGAGTTGTCTTGAAGCTCGTGGAACGTTTATTGGGTGAAAGCTTGGTGAGTTCCTACATTCTGGGAATCTAATAGACTCGGTTGGTTTTTGACAGTAGCGAAATCGGCTTTAATCGTACCTAACATACATTCCTGGTACAAAGAATCTTGAACAAAAGAGTTTAAAGAAGATCGATTGAATCAAGTTCACCCTTTCAAAACTCAGAACACACCTCACAAAAAAAACTACAATCCTGGTCCTGTATTTGACTACCGAGCACACAAACGCAACGAATCGGTCTCATTTTTCCTTCTGTCGAGGGTTTTTCCTTCCAAAGAAATCGTGTCCTTGTTCCTTCCTTTTCGGATCCTGTTTTCTTCGGTGTGCGCTACACTAGTCCTGCCAGTTGACGGTCAACTTGTCCACTTTGTGACATGTCCGTCGGCGTTCCAGGATGTTAGCATCCAGGATTTATAAGGGATAGGGAACGGTACAGCCAAAAGAAAACAGGAATTGAGCTCGAATGGTTGAATTGTGGCTGTACGGCTCTAGAATGGGTAGAAAACCTGTACTACTAAGGTGCACCGAATCGCTTCTGGGTTTTTCTTCGGAAGTTTCACCCGGTTCCGGTTAAGAAATCGGGGTCCTTAGAACCGCGACGTTGTAAGGAGCAGTCCTGCTGCAATTCCATTCCAAGCTACAAATAGAGAAGGAAACACAATCTCTAAACCGGTGCGTAATTGCTGACAACAAAGACAAATTATAACAAAGTTTTTTTTGCTTCGGTTTCGTGATTCGAGAAGCGAAGAAGCGAAACCGGAGGGCTCTGATTTCATTTGTCAGCTCAAGGTTTTGTGTTTTGTGGCGGATAGAACACGGGTGCACGGTAGCCGGGTCGTCCTTCGAACAAAACGGCAAGAGCTGATGAAATGTTTATTCTTGTCGCCCGTCCGATGGGAAACTACGCGCGCAGGGTTTTGTTTTGGGTAGTGGCGATGACAGTGCCTTTACTTTGCGGTGACATTCGCGCTGACAGTGTTATCTTCGTCCGTTCGTCCGTTTGTTTCGTCCTGCTGGTATGGTGCAAATTTCCTGCAAGTCTTCCATCATTCTGACTCGGTTTTCTGCGATGTACGTTAAAGGTGCATTTGTCCTGGATTAATTTGATGATGCTCTCCGAGGCAGAGGAGTAGATTAGTGTGCTTTAAACGTAGCTTTATATCAAGCTAGAAAGAATGTGTGCTTCTCAGCCATTATTCTTCCTCAACTCAATCAAGGATTATGCTCCGAAAAGCCACCAGGAAACATTAGCAGCAAGCAGATTTCTCGTGAGCGCTCTGCCAATTCGTCCAATAAAGATGCTTTTTACAACCTACCGAGTCTTAAACAAAGCTGCCCATTCTGAACGGCGCGCTAGGCCGGCAAAGCCGGCGGTACAGTAACAAACAATAAACATTATTGCACCGCTCACGGAGCTCCGGAATCGCCCAAATCTAGCCGACCAGGGAAAAAAAAAACTAAACACAAAACATTTGTGTACGAGACAGAGAAGGTGGAGTGGAGAAAAAAGCATATCTAAGCAAGTTTTAGGGCCGCAAGATTAGAAACAGTGATCGGGGCCCATCTTCGTTTCACCCTGCGCTTGTGTTCAGCTGTTTTGTCGTCACCACGCTGGGTCGCACCGTTGCCCAACGATCACACCTTCGATCCCGGGCCGGGTTCTGGCCGCGCTTTTCGATGGTGGAATCTCGAAATGAACCTCAACACTTGATCTCCTCCGCCTCCACCAAGAGGCTTTCGACTTGAGGGTCCAATAAGCTAGAAAAAAAAAGCTAGGCAACTACAGGCAGGCCTACACGGTAAAGCCGTGTGTGAGTTTGTTGTACGACTAATGGCGGAACGCGGAGAGAAACCTAACCTAACAAATGACATTGAATATAAGTTATTACATTGTTAGATTTAGATAGAGGAGTAATCTGGCAGATTATATATTTTTATAACACACACACACACACACACACACGCACACAGCACAGATCGAGCGACAGTGTGCGATTGGGGAGAAATCGACGACTACGGCTACGGTGTCTTCACGGTTTTGCGTTCCTTTAGCGAGCTTTGGTGTGTTTGTGTGTGGAAGCAGCCGGTGTGTGTGTGTGTGTTTTTTATTATTTTTATTTGAGCTTCCCCATTCCCCATTCTCCAAAGATGTTCTCCCCGATGAGGTTTGGCCGAAAGGTGCGGGTTTTGTATCATCCATCGTCGTGGTCGGGTGCAGGCGAAGGGGTGCGATCGCGTTGGAAGGTGGGGACGTGTTATGGGGCGACCCACACGGAGCAGAGTGGGCACACAAATTAATTAGATAACCTGTCCCACCGTGCAAGCATTGCGCATCGACACGGTTGTCGTGCCGATCGACCGGCAAGAACTCGGCAAAGTTGCTTACGCTTACGGTTGCCATCATACCAAGCCCGTCTCCGATAGGGCGGAATTGAGGTTGTGCTGGCTGCCGTATCGGTGTCGCCCGTGGCCCAGGTGTGTGTGTGTGGTGGATCAACAGCGCTTACTCGCAGTACACTGTATCGATCATTTATAGACCATGGTCCTGGCGAACAAATCACGTATCGGACCAATTTTTCGGGCTGCGTTCCGAAGAAGGTTCGTTCGGCGCACTACTATTCGGCTAATTTATGACCGATCGAAGATGGGTTTCGATCGCATTTTTTGGGACCGACGAACGTGCATGAAGAGCGCCCGGAAAAAAAAGCGATGAAGGAACTGGTTCAAACCAAAGGGAACCCGGGGTCCGTTTCGGAGCAATAATCAATGGTGTACGTAATCCTCGACGGCGGTTCAGTTTGCTGCTAGGGATCTCCATCTGGTCCAAGGTCAGTGTTGCTGGTTGTTCAAGTGCGCCCGGCCGCGCACATGTGTTGAGCAAACGGCCGGCAACTGAACAGAAACTAACAACAACGCGGTTGCCCCCAGCAGCCGTTTGAACTCGCGGAAACTGGTTTTTCAAACCACTTTTTAATCTCGAAAGCTCTAATAAATAATCTCAATTCATTCACAATATTTTCTCCCGCTCTGTTGTCCGGTGAGGCCCGCTTGTCCGGGACTGGGCGGGCATACCGGAAAAAAGGGGGAATCGGAGGCGAGGCATACTTGCATATTATATCGCGAAGTTGAGGTTAGTAGACTAGGGGGGAAGGAACGCGCAGAATGTCACTTATGCTCTATGTGTGCTGGGGGTTCCTTGTTGGGGATCAAGATTTGCACTGGAGACCCTCCTACAATTTGCCTGCGAATGGTTTATGAATTTCAATCAACAGACGGCAACTACCGGCTGCAGGTGTTGAGGGTCCCGGAGATCATGTTGGTCCAGTAGCACAAATCAGTGGTCGATTATGATAGTTGATTTTATGGAGCTGATTGCGTTTGAAACGGATCGCTTATAGCTTAATCTGATAAGACGTTTTTTTTGCCTGTGGAACTCCGTATGACGTTCGTGAAGAACTCGCTTTGGATAACGTGACAGAAGGTATTTGTTGTGATAACTCCTCTTGAAAGTCTGCCACTGATCTCCATTTAAACTCTCATCAGCGAACGAACGTGCGAATGATCCACTTGTCAACAGTAATCACCTTGGATAAGTACCCTTGTTGTGATAGTGAGGACCAGTTCTACGGCCCACATCCGACCGACCGCTTGTGCATGTGTGTGACGGAAATGTGGTGGCACTGTTGACGTTTCCTCAAGACGGTCTAGACGTCGGAAGCGGGTTAGCTATCGTGGATCACCTTTGGTGAACCTGTTTCCATGATCTCTGACGGGTAGAGGTTGCTTACGGGGGCCAGAGACTCTCGCACACACACAACGTAGGACGGCTAATCAGTGGATTATGATAAAAATCATTAGCTAGATCGCGCATCACGCTGACATGCGGTTGAAGCGAAGGCGGTTCAGGTGAGTACCGAAACGTAACGTTTGATTAGTGGTAGAGTGTTTGTGCTGATTGGGAGTGCCCCACACACAGACACCGGGCTTCGTAGAAAGCGTTCGTGTTAGGACAATATTAAATCATCCATTCTTTATCGTTCGTTTGGCACACTTTCACGTGTAACTAAGTTGGACCGGCGTGCCATAAATTACTCAAAATTGTATTACTGTCATTCAACGCGTGGAAGGAACTGGATATCTATTGGTCAACACACCATTTGGCTAACGAATCAATCACGTACCAGCTTGCCGAAAAAACACAAACCACCGTGGACACCGTGTGAGGATTTAACGAACGCGCATGGATGGACCTTCTCAATCTGTGGATGACGAGCACCGAACACCCGGGTCGTCGAAGATGCTCGAGAGCAAAATGACGCCACTCGCTCGCCCCATAGGGATGGGACATGTTGGGCGCGATCGCGGGCGCGCGCGCGCTGACATACATAAAAATAGTTGGCTTTTTCGGCAATAAAACTTTATCGCCGATAATAGCGAAGGATGTCAGGCCGGGAAATTTATTGATTATTTACAATGTTTCACCATCGGGTACATCGGGGGGCCTGTTGCGGGGAAAGGGGCTTGGGGTTAGTGGGAAGAAATCAATACAACACACAGATACGACGCTTGGTAGAAATATCAAATCATTACCGGCCGTTTTGCTGGATCGTGGCTAAATGGGGTGAGTCATTGGGTAGAAAATAGCTTTGGCTTATGATCGGGGCGATATGTGTGGCCACTCCCAGGGAGCTACGTCACCTTACGCGAGCCTGAATTCCGGAACCGCCTAGCGAGACAGGCTGTCAGATGTCGGAGCGTGCGGAAACAAAGCCCAATTTTAAGTCGTGTTACGCCCGGGTTAAGTCCCCACGAGCGTGGCATTCGGATACGTATCGTGACACGTACACCCGTGATAAATCCGGATGATCCGGTCGCCTACCTCGGAGTGTTACGTTTGGGACGCTTGGCTACCAAACGGTGGGCAAATCGGATCAAGGATCAAGTCCCAAGAATTGAGATCTTGCTCCCGCTTAAGTGTCCATGGGAACAAGGAGTAATACCGTTCGAGCCATGACGAAACCGAAGCTGTTCGCATTCGTGCCTGAAGCAACAAGTAATCTCCATTTAATCGGAAAGATTGTTCCAATCGCCGAGAGTACCCACAGTACCGATCGGCTGAAGTGCTGCCCAGTATCACAAAGTAACACGGCCTCTCCCCTCCCATTGATGGTGGCGGTAATTGAGTATTCGCACTCGCGCATATTATGACCGACTCATCGACCGAAAGGGTCTGCGGACTTGGTTTGACACGCAGCTAACGACTTAACGCTGCACACCAGCAACCAAGTGGATTGTGCAAGTGCACCACGGACCAAGGTAGGAACTGAATGAACACGCGTGTATTTTTTGCGCGTACGAAATGCGACGAGATGCGAGTAGGAGTTGTGTCTCAGCGTGCTCAGCTTAGCGCGTTTCCGTTCCTGCGGAGGAACGGTTGTAAAGGGTGAAATTGAACAAGGTCACCAATGTGAGCAGAGTGTGAGCAGTGTGTGTGTGGAGAATTGAAGTGGCAGCAGCGTTAGAGATCGTGCTTCTCGGCGCGCCGTGCTGATCTTGTTCGACAGGACGCCTACGCAGACTGCGCGATCGTGATCGTGTGTGCGCGCGCGCGCTCGCTCGTACGCTCGTAGTCTTGAGCTTCAATTGCGGAACGCACCACCACCACGAACAAGTACACGAGAATGCGCCAAGCGTGTTGTCGGATTTTTGATGCGACGATGCGACAATACTTCGATCGGGAAGAGATGTGTTGATGCGATGCTCACGCGGCGATGAAGTCAACGTGTCAACCGATGGTTGCTCACCAACCTCTAAAGGGTTTGCACACGGGTGCGTGTGCCGATCAGCGTAGACACCGGTGGCGATCGGCTTGATTGATGGACTAAAAGTAAAAGGTCAATGCGCAAACAGGTAAGTGAACTGTGACAGGGCGAGCGTAGTGGCTCGAGTGACTGGCACGGGTGGCAGTGACTTTCCGCGACCCGAACGCTCCGTCTCAGGGTTTGTGGGCATGTGGAGTAGTGGTGTCGGGGCGGTGTTGGGGAACAAACAGGAAGCGTGTGCCGTCGTAGCGTTACACAGCGGATGCGCGCCAATGAGTTTTGGGTTCACCTTAGCCGTTAGCTGGCCACCGTGCGGCGGTTCGGTTTCATTACGGAACGGTGCGCTACGGTCAAATCAAGCGATCGATTGCACGGTAATGGAGAACGGGTTCTAGAAAGTTCTGCCCTCGAGGGTAGCTTCAAAGCTTGAGGTTTTACGCGTTGTTGACTCAGAGCATTTGGTGTAATCAGTATCTTATACTAGAAGCATACTTGAAGTTCATTTAGTACAGATTTTGGTAGAATAACGATAGGACATGTCCCCAATGACTCTATAATTGGCTCAATCAATTCTCTACATTTCCAGAAATTAATACTAATTCGTTTGGAGTCAACTGAAAAAAAGGTCTCGTGTAGACGAAGCCCCTAGCAGACACCAGACATCTAGATGTCGTCAATCAAGGGCTACACGCACCAGTACCTTCGATGTCCAAAAATCTATGCCACATTGCGATCATATCGACGACCGTGAGAGCGAGAAAGAGACGCAACCGTTGGTAGTGCAAAACCGATCGACACTCCGAAGGACGCTACCAAGTTACCAAATCGCGGCAACCACCAAGAAGCAAGACCAACTACGCCTATATTGACACGCCGAATAAATGAATTCCCAAAAGCAAAGCTCAACAAAACAATGTCAAAACCTTCAACCGTTTGCGGGGTGCTCCAACTGCAAGCAGGTTGAAGCGAATGCAGTTCGTGGTGCACCACCGTTGCATATACCGTGTGCAGAGAGACGCGGTGGTGCTCTGGTGGTGGATAAATTTTATTGCACACTGCACGAATTCGCTAGCAGAGAACACCGTTCGGCCGGCAAACCGACGAATCGGACGACAGACGAAAAGGGTCTGCGTGAAACATAGCGCACACTGGCTGGAAACACACACTTTTTTTTGTGCGCCCGATGTGTGCAAACTGTTGCGTTTCCTTACGGATCGGACGGGGTGGAATTATGGTGCGGTCGGATGAGGTGACGTCCGACGATTTCGCGTGCATGTATCGTCGTCGCCCGGTTGCAAATTTTGCATTCCGCGCATGCAGGCCATGATTTCAATTGAGCAGCCACGGAACTGACGGACGGACTGTTCTGTCGCCTACCAGCGGCACATTGTCGAGGTGCAAAAGTGTATAAATGGGTACGCGAGCTGGCGTTTTTGTTTTTTTGGGAGTTTTCTTCCATCGGGAACTCCGGGGAGGAATGCGATTGAGTACATACTTTATTTGTGCCTCAAACAGCGCAGGGTCGAAGAGGAGGTTGGTAGTGGGACGGATAGTTTCGTTCTATTTGAATACTCAACAAGTGTGTTTTTGTGTGTCTTTGGTTGGATAAAAATTCATACGCATACCCAGTTCTTTGCCCTAAGATTTTGTTTATAGGTGATTTAGTTTTATTTCTAGGATACGCACTGAATGCCAATTAAGTCTCTGTTGAGGAGCTTTGATAGGAAAATATTTGTTTGAAAAGATATTTAGTGATATGTGATAACAATTCTACAAAATTCTACAACTTCTCTTCCAGTATTGACTTCGTTCCAGTATAGATACAGGCTCAATTTTGACTTCCTAATGCCATCAGCTGGGACCACTGTGCTACACCAAACGATGACGTTCTCAGTTTGCGTCGTCGTCGTCGTCCAAAACCTCCCGCCTAGCCGCCGGGCAGTCCGTCCCCAGCGCACAAGGCGTACGCCTATCGAATCGACAATGAATTCCGTACCAACGATGTTCCGTTGCCACTGATCCGTTCTCAGCCGTGCTGCAGCCATCAGCAGGAGGAACCGACGTGCCAGTCTACGTGTGTGTCGGTGTGTCGATGTGCGAGAGCAAGAGTACGGTACGCGGACACGTAATCCGTCTGGTTGATCTGTTCGCGACCGCGACCTTCTGCTCTTCACCGGGAACCGCTACCGGCAACAATGGCTCGGTAAACATTCGGAGTAAGTAAGCTCTTCACAGCCGGGCGCGTAGCGCTAGAAACAATACACCGGAGCTAGGGACCTGTCCGAAACCGGTGCCCGATTCTGGTGTATGTGGTCGGTTCTAGCGATGGATGCGGATGCTTCGTATTAGATACGGGCATCAAGCGGGATGAACCTGCCAATTCGTACGTGGTAATGGGTTCGATTTCTTTTCGCAACAAATCCGTTGCCGACGTACTTGAAGACTTCTGTACCGATCTGAAACCGAAATCTTTGCTGTACCGGGGACGTACACGTCCGTCTCAACATCGGTCACGATATTTATGCATCGCAAAATCTGCATAATATGTTGAAGCGTAACATTGAAAATCCATCGGGCAGGGGACCAAAGGCGTACAGCGTCAGAATGTGTGCCTGCCCGCTTTATAATGCAAATACGCGTTATTACTTTGCGTGTTATTATCGGTGCACGGTGCTACAGTTTCCGTTTTTTTCTTCCTACATATATCCGGGAAGGTGAAATACTTGCTTTTTTTTCTGGCTTTCGCCATTCACCTCCCAGCAATTGTCATCGGACGGGTAGGTTGTACAATAAAAGGGCTCAATATCGAGCGTAACGGGCGATAAGCAGGAGCAAAGCGCAATTTTTTCCCACTCCAAATCGTCCCAAATGGCGACTGATTTGGTTTATTTTATTATTTGTACGAACAAATATACATATGCCGTATATTGAAATGTATGGCCGATGACGATGGGCTGCACACGGTTCGTCGATGTAATGGAAATTGAGGAACCGGGGCAGAGAGCGAGCGCTACTTTGAACTACTTTTCGTGTTTCGTGTACTGCACGGTGACTTTCTTCTTCTCGTGCGATGGCACACCTGCGCACCTTCTCTAGGACATCATCCACACCGTACCGTGGTAGTATTGCGTGGAAGACGTGGAATTGATACGGTACTCCGCTCATGTAGCATATATTGTTTGAATACGAAATGAATTCCTGGCTGGCACGTCTCGCCGTCCATGCCGGAGTGGAGTTTTAGTGTCGACGAGTTTTATGCCCGTTTGGAGCGAAATTGATTTTGATTGATTTTTCATTCGCAGTCGAAGAAGAACCAACTTTTGTGTGGAGGAGTATATTCCGGGGCGAGAAGACACACTGTTTACGTGTGTGTTTTTCTTTGTTTTTGCTCAGCTGGGAAGGGAAATTTAAGGTAACATTTAGTACACACCAAAACGATCGGGCAAAGTACGGCGGGAATGGGATAGTTGTTGAAGGCGAACGGGGTCTTTTTTGCGTTACGAGGAACACCACACGGGAATACTAATGGGTGGTTTGTAGTGGAAGAAGTTGATGGTTGTTGGCTTAGGATGGATAGAAATGCGTGTCAACATAGGATGTAGCTAACAGGGGCATCAGTTTAGTTTTGTAGTCGTGTAACGCCAGAATCTGGTGCAATCTAGTACCAGTAGTAGTCGTTACATTGACACTGTTGGACTAATTATAAGAACTAGTCCATCACTTGAGCATATGAACCCTGATTTGACAATATAGCAGATAGATGCCACAAAGATGGTTTTGAAGAAGATGGAGATACAAGGATTTCTGAATCCTAGGATTCTAGGATGAATATCTTTTGCTGTCATGGTAGTACAGTGCTAATCCTGATGAAATCTTCGACTTGAGCTACTCTCTCATATCATATTCAATATCTGATGTATTGGTTGGACCTAAGGACCAATATAGCAAAGTCTAGACTAAGTAAGTCTTGTATTTCGCTAAACTACGTTACCGGATAATGAGTTCTTGGTATAGGAGAACGTTCTGTTAAGCATTTGATCTTCAAAATTGTAAATGGCAGGATTAAGTACTTGATACGAATAACCTAACAAGCTAAGGAACTTCCAACATAGAACGGATATTGAATGAACAGTAGCACACTAACCGGTCAAAATAGAAGAGTCTCAAGAGTCATATGGGACACTGAATCGAGTCAGCTCATCTGACTTCGTCAATATGACGAAGAACTGAGTTCAATGGACCAATCGAATCGATTTGATCGATGATTTCCTGAACGATTCTTCCTCCATTAAAACTTCACACTAGCACGTAGCACGCACACATAATCACTTCAACAACAGCAGCAAAAAAAAGACCCAAACATAAACCCTCATCTTCATTAGCGGCTTAGTTTATGGTGCAGCATAATCGTTCGGTTTCTCTTTTAATGTCTTGAAAATTAATACACACATTTATTGCTTTCTTTTGCAAATTTCCTCAACGTACACTATTGAGGTGGTGGTTTTTTGTTTTTAGTTGCTCGTGTGCTGGTGATAACATAATGCTCTGCCAGCTCTGACACCGATTCCTTGCAGTAGGCAATGATCTCGCATCGATCGGGTAGCGAGCCGTATGCATGAAACGTTGTTCTCCCGATTTTTTTGTTGTCGTTGGCCACCGCTTCTTCCT
>KZ062007.1:59192-71619 GCA_002091835.1 Anopheles maculatus
AGAGAGAGAGAGAGAGAGAGAGAGAGAGAGAGAGAGAGAGAGAGAGAGAGAGAGAGAGAGAGAGAGAGAGAGAGAGAGAGAGAGAGAGAGAGAGAGAGAGAGAGAGAGAGAGAGAGAGAGAGAGAGAGAGAGAGAGAGAGAGAGAGAGAGAGAGAGAGAGAGAGAGAGAGAGAGAGAGAGAGAGAGAGAGAGAGAGAGAGAGAGAGAGAGAGAGAGAGAGAGAGAGAGAGAGAGAGAGAGAGAGAGAGAGAGAGAGAGAGAGAGAGAGAGAGAGAGAGAGAGAGAGAGAGAGAGAGAGAGAGAGAGAGAGAGAGAGAGAGAGAGAGAGAGAGAGAGAGAGAGAGAGAGAGAGAGAGAGAGAAAGAGAGAAAGAGAGCAAGAGCAAACGAGAGGGAGCGAGAGGGAGCGAGAGAGAGAGAGAGCGAGAGAGCGATAGAAAGTGAAAAAAAGCGTAAAAGAGAGAGGGCAAAAGTGAGAGCGAGAGAGCAAGAAGGAGCGACAGAGAGCGAAAGTGAACGTAAGAACGAGAGAGATCGAGAAAAAGTAAAAGAGAGAGAGAGAGCAAGAGAGAAAGAGAGCGAGCGAGAGAGAACGGGAGAGAGCAAGAGAGAACGAGATAAAGCGAGAGAGAAAGAAAAAGAGAGAGAACAAGAGAAAACGAGAGAGCAAGATAGAGCGAGAGAGAGCGAGAGCGAGAGAAAGCGAGAGAAATAGTAAGAGGGGCTCGAAAAATGTCACCTGGGTTTTTCCCATTTACGAAAACATTCACGAAAACATGCACGAAAGTACGAAAAAAAGGGGCTCAAAAATGTCACATGGGCTTTTTCTCTCATTCTCTCTCCCATTCTCTCTTATTATTTCTCATTCTCTCTCGCTCTCTCTTGCTCTCTCATTCTCTCTCTCGCTCTCTCTTTCTCTTCCTCTCATTTTCTCTCTCTCTCATATTATCTCATATCATCACTCGCTCTCTCTCATTCTCTCTCGCTCTCTCTCATTCCCTCACGCTCTCTTTCTCATTCTCTGATTCTCTCGTATCCTCTCTCATTTTATCTCGCTCTCTCTTTCATTCTCTCTCATTTTTTCGCATTCTCTCTCGCTCTCTCTCGCTCTCTCTCACTCTCTCTCGCTCTCTCTCGCTCTCTCTCGCTCTCTATCGCTCTCTGTCACTCTCTCTTTTTTCTCGCTCTCTCTCGTTCTTTCTCGCTTTCTCTCGGTCTCTCTCTCTCTCTCGCTCACTCTGTCGCTATGTCTCTCTTGCTCTCTTTCACTTTCTCTTTCTCTCTCTCTTTTACTTTCTCTCTCTCTTGCTTGTTCTCTCTTTCGTTCGCGCTCTCTCTCGCTTTTTCTCTCTCTTTCTCTCTCTCGCTTTCTCGCTCTATCTCTATCTCTCGCTTTTCTATCTCGCTCTCTCTCTCTCTCTCTTTCTCTCTCTCTCTCTTTCTCTCTCTCTCTCTCTCTTTTCTCTCTACCGTATATTTTCTGAAGCAAAATCGATCAAAAAAGCTTTGTACTTACAAACGAATATATACAAAAATTTGTTTCTTTGTTTTGGATACAAATTTGAGCTGATTTAAAAATTTTGTATATTGAGTTACTCTTAGCTGAATATTCAGTTTTGCATTTAAGGACTGATAGGGATAAGAATTGAAATCCGTCCGTATGGGATAGTAACTGTCGTTGGTATGACTATGCTTTGGGGCATTGCCAGGAATTTTGTATTCTATGTACTAAATGCTATGAGCTACAATATCGAGAGATCGTCTCCAGCCATTACTGGCTTCCTTGACTCGAATTTACCCGTACCTGAATAGTTAGTTCTGTATTTGTGAAGAAGATCAACTTAAGATTTGAAGTCCTATCGTGTCTAAGTAAGCGTATTAACGACGCCAATACTGTTAACAATGCAACGGCCGTTAGAAATGATTTGCCTTAAAAACTTGAACTATATTTCTATTAAAAAATAAGAAAAAATAATAATTGTTAAAGCAAACGATCATATAAATATGTCACGCACTGCAATAGTGTCATCTCGCACACATCAGCAAAAACAAACAAAAAACCGTCGTCCTAGTAAGGGATTATTGATAAGCGTGTTTTTGTGTACGTGCGAGTGGCAGGCAACATTTTAATTGCTTCGGGATAAGATAGCAACTTAGCCCCATTACCATTCGATGTAGGACACACCTGATCGCCAGCCAATCCCACGGCCTACCTGGTGGTATATGAGAAAATCGTTCATCCGGCACCGTTTTTTTCCCGTTGTCATTGGTATCGGGACAAAATTTGCAAATTTGTTTATTCATGTTCGATGGGACCGTTTCAGTTCGGGATGTCACTAATGAAACGATTATTGCTCCGGTTGCTACAACCGTTTGCGATCACGATCCCGCAGCACCCAGGCACCGCGACCGGAGTTTCACTTTGGGATTTTCGTGCGGGTTTGTTCGGTGACCCGGGTGACGAAAAGCGAAGCGTCTTCTTCTTTTCCTGCGTGTGTGCTGCTTTATTTTTGGCAAAACTTTCTCTTTCCATGTGACTGATATGGGAGTGATGTCTGGTTTTTTTTTTGGGCGTTTTAAGGGAAATGGTTACGCTTTCGAGACGTGCGCCATTGTCAGTGATCGTACATCGGTTGCTTAATGTACCACAACGCACTATGGATCGACACGGCTCTAAGGAGATGGTGGAGCGTGCAGAGACACCTTTCGACAAAACGATTTTTCGATCGTCCACCGGAACTCATCCTGTGCCGCGCGTTGGAAATGTTTTTCCAATTGCTTTTTTTTGCGCAGGCAGTGGCTTGATTAACAAAGCAAAAGTACGGGCGGATAAGAAACGGACAAGAAAATGCAGATGAGACACGGTGTTATGGTTGCATGGAGCCGCTCTACAAGTCCGGCTTTTTTTTCTTTCGGGGGCTTCGGAATTCGACCGTATATCACACGTTTTATCGGCACCGGCTCACTTCCAATAGATGTGGTGGTGTAAGCCGTGTAAGGGTTTTCTAAGACGGCCGTCTCTGGCACTAATGAGTGTGTGCCGATCTATCGGGCAGTTTGTGGGACTTCCTTCTCTTGGTCGGGTCGGTGCGTTTCGGTTCGTTTCATCTGCCGTCAATTAGGACCTTAAACAGTTTTATGCGATACGCAGCAAAAATCACGGCACACTCGCTATCGAGAGCGTGGCCAATAAGTTGGGCAGACTGTGTTTAATGCCTTTCGATGTTGTCCGCAGGACGTTCGCTGCCGGATTAGAGAGCGAATGTAACGGATGCTGATGGGGGGAAAAAACAAAGCGAATAAGTCAAGCTTAAAGCAGCCTGTATCGGTTGTGGATGTAGCCAAAGCTACAAGGGTATCAAAATTGAAGATCAGGTTGGCAAAAAAACCTTTAGCCTCAAGCTCAAGAAGAAATATTATTTGCCTCTGCTCACTAAACGTTTCAATCAATTAGCCGCGAGAGTGACTTGACGTTCATTCCATTACTGATCCATTCTCACCAGGCGATATGGGACGTCGAGACGATCGCGCGGGTGTCTATGGCGTGCCTTCCGCAATTCCGTGCGCTCACACGCTACAAGGCTCTGGCAAGGTGCTAAAAGTAAACAGCAGGTCTTCTACCGCAAGAAACAAAAAAAAAGACAACCGAGCCCCAAACAGTCGACCCTTGCGACCATTGTGCACTTGACGTGTTGAGTCTTCGCTGCTGCTGCTGGCTGGCTGGCTGGCTGGCTGGTGAGTGGTGCTAGCGAGTGCTAGCGCTTGTTGTCCGAACGTCATCACCGTGAATTCGGCAAGTCAATATTTGACTTTCTCATGTTCAAAAAATAATGAAACAAACCCAGAAGAAAAGCGATTCACGCGGCTCGAGGGTGTGTACGGGAGAGTTCCCTGGTTGAGGGAAGCGGACCGGAGCGGAGGATATGGGGTGGGCTTCTGCATTGAGGTGTACAATAAACCGTAAAAGTGTCAAACTAGTTGATGGTGCTGTTGCTTTTTGTTTTTTTTTTTCGTTACTCCTTACAATAGCACATTGTTTCAGACATTCAGAGGACCAACCAACTAAACAAAAAAAGTGTGTTAAATGCTTCTTGTCAGTGGTGCCAAATTTTCGGGAATTTGTAAATGTTTTTTTTTAGTAAATCAACTGCAAAGTCTATTTCAGTCACGGGTATGTACTCGATCGTGCGATAGTTGACATGATCTACGTCACCCGGAGCAGTGTGTCATGCAGCTGATCACCGTTGACTACCGAACATCGTTGCGGACGCACCAAAAGGTCAACCGCCTTCTCCGTTGCGCGGTGTACAACTTGTCTAGAGTGGTTGTTCTATACTTGCTCGCCCAACCACCCAACCACCTCTACTCCTTCAAATCGTGCTTGAGAAGGTCAATTGGTAAGGTCCAGTGAGTTAGCAAGCATCTGCTACCGTGAGATCGTTCGATCGACGAACACAATGTCTCGGTCTCGGAATCGTGAGTTTAGTTTAAAAGAGAATGATTAGAACCTCCACGAGAGATGCATTTCTTCTTACATCACTCAACCGCGATCATCTCCGACTGATCCGACTGAACTCGATACATCCATTTATTGGCCACCTCCTCGGCACCCTCGGCAGCTTAATTCCGGTGCGGTTCGCAAACATCTCTGATTGGTTTGTCCAACGCATTAATCATCGCGCAATGGTGCTGCCCAGGTGACAGCGGCAGTCGGAAGCCCGGCTAGCGGAAGCGAGGAGGAATAAATTATGGAAAATTACCAAAACAAACAACCTCCCGGGTTTTGGGGACCAGGAACCGGTGATGTGGGGAAGTCTACGTCTGCGTCTGCGGTAGTAATGCTTGGCAGGTGACGTTTGATTGTGCCTTTTTTTGTGGTACGGCTCTTAGTACGTGAGTCGGCTAACGGAGCTGCAGGGCACAGACGGACGAGCTGTCCAAATCCAATCTAATGATGAAGGCGCTGATGATGATGATGCGAGCTGTATTAACGACACTTGGAACGCTTGTGGTTTGGGAAGAAAGAAATGGGGGTGGATCCCAGCGCTGTTGTCAACACAGCGAAAGGATTAGCACCGGCGGCCATTCCCGTGTAATGCAGGATGAAAAATAGACATCGATTTTGTTGGAGATCTGTGCCTGGGTCTTGCCGGTGGGCTAATCCGTTCGGCACACTGTCCTGCATGACTCATTGCAGAAAAGATCTGATTGGATGGTGCAAGACTCTCGACAGTTTGCCGTCGGTTCAAAGTGTCAGACATTATAAGTCATCTTAGCGGATGAAATGTGGCGAGAGTTCCCAAAAAACTGCGGATTACTTGAAGGCTCATCGTTTGACCGATTGCCTTTGGGGGATGCTTACAGCAAATGGGAACTCAATCGGATCTTTTGATAAATAATGCAATAATGGTTTTAAGTGCTTGATGATGACCGCAAAAAAAACCCCGACATCCAAAGAACACAAAAACGTGTGTAAAAGAAAGCTTATCATGTCCTCGCGTCGAACATATTTTCACCAGTTTTAAAGCTCGTGAAAAGTTTCATAGAAGTGACAGTACTTTGCAGATCATTACCAGATGACAGAGGCGAAAATAAAGTCAGCGCCTACTGCAGACAGCAAAAGCAAAAGAAAACCCGTACCCAAGCGGGATATAAAAAAACCGGGGGGTTTTCCCGCTCCCCAACCCTGTTGGGTGGGTGTGAGGGTCGAGACAGAAACCATGGACAGATACTCTCAAAAAGGATAGCCGGTGACGCTCGCAAAGCTAAGAAACACAGAGCTAAGGACACGGGGAACCATCGTCGAGTTAGTGCGAAAAAGAAAACAAAAAGGAAAAACCCACTGTTTGAGGGAAAATTTTGGGGGAAAACACCCCTCTGCGTGTGTGCGGGAAGGTTGCGGACAGACGAATGGAGGATGGTGGAAAGCGGGAAACTGCTCTACGCAGCCAGACTCGTAAATGGAGCGCATAAATTTTCACTGTCATCTGTTTCTGAGCAGCTGCCAGTCAGCGAATTTTTATGTGTTGTTGTTGAAACCACGTTTCTCCACCGCACTCGAAAGCTTGACGCTGGGCCAATGCATTGTTTGCCTATCGGTGAGGGTGTAGTTGTGTGTCTATGTGTGTGTGTGTGCGAGGTTTGGTTTTGACAGGTGGTGGAAAAACAAAGTAAGCGGTGAGTGTGACACAAACGGAATACAGAGTCCGTTGCTTTCGTTCTCTTTCACCCACAGTAGCCTTGTACGAAGAGTAAGCGCACACGCACACCAACACTAACGTAAAAGGGAAACCCCCCCGCTCAATTCGCAACCAATACGAACGCACGGTTACGGTAGGATGAGCACGGGCAGGATACGCTCGTCCATCGCCACTCGAAAATTCACACTAGCACGAGATGCGCATGTTCTGCTCGTGCTCTGTCTACCTTGGTACCGCTTTCCGGATGTTCCGGATTCCCGGAGTGGTCCTACAACACATGCGTGGGTGTTGGTGTGTACCTTTCCTCCCCCTTACTTACCATACCCCTCCACAAACGCTCCCATTCACCCCGGTTTGCGGAGAACAGGAGCTGGAAAAAGGCGACGAACACGCGCACAAACGTCTGCTTTGCTCGCTTCCCTATAGTTGCACGTGCCAGTGCGCGCCATTTTTCATTGGTGTCCGTGTCCGGGAAGGATGCTCCAACACAGCGACAGAACTTCAGCAACCGTGCGTCGAGTATTACGTTCACACTTACACCTTTATTAAAACTCACGTCATGGTAAGAACGAGAGAGAGCGAGATACAAGCGAATAGAGAGGAAAACAGATCTCTATCTCATTTCGCAAAGAACCACCACTACCAACACTTCGGGGGGAGACATTTTAAACTTGCTGTGACGGTATGTGTGAGTGTGTGTGTGCAAACCGTATATGTCCTTCGTTACGTTGTGCTGTGGTGGTAATCGAAGCCGTAACTGCGTGTACGTACACACACGACGCGCCCAGTTTCACTTTCGTTGTGTTGGAATGTTTGTTTTATAAATTTTCCCAATTTGCATATCAAAAGGAAGCCATTTCCTCGGTTTTCCTCGTAGCCGGTGTTTTGCCCACGGGCCCGTGAGCGAATTCTCGCGGTCATTCACGTTTTAGTCGGTGTGTCGGTGGGCATACACACACATACATGTCGCACTTTTCCTTCCCCCTCGTTTCACCCCTCCACCCCTTCCTTCCAGTGTCGGTGGCAGTGGGTGAGGTGGCAAACGGTTGAATGGAGCAAATACTTCATACACACAACCGTACCGTTTTGGGAGACGCGCGTCATCAGGACCTGGGGGTATCTTTATTTTCGTGTTTCGTGTTCGCCGATTCGTTCGCCTACGGGCCTGGGTTTGGTTTTTTTGGTTTCGTTTTGCTAGCACGGTGAAGGTTGGGAATAAATTTTGAGTAAGTGTCGCAAAAGTGAAGCATAAAACCACGTCAAGGGTACCATAAATTAAGGCGTACGCGGGTGTACGCGAATTGCTCTCGGTTGGGAAATCGGGCCCCCTACCTGAAGTAGTAGTAAAATGCGTTATTCTTGCAGCGGGAGAGAATTGTTGAATTTTGTATGAACCAACCTGAACTTGACAGCAAACGACGATTGCCATCGCGATACCATGGATACCGATAGCTCCTGAGAGTTGCGCTCGTGTCACCAAACGTCAACGGCAGTAAGTAAGCGCCATTTTGCACACTTTAAAGAGTGCGACTTCAAACCTTGAGCATTCGTTGTAGAAAAAACGGATGCAAAAGTGCATGTGAACGCTTGTGAAGCTAGGATCAGAATCATTTCATTTTTAGTGTCATTCTTTGGCCCTACGACCGAGGGGTTTTTTTTTTTGGCAGAAAGAAGTCTTCAGTCCCACCCCATCCAATAACAATAATCGTAATCATGCGCATGCGAAGGTTGTTAATGCCACTGTAATTATTACGGTTATGCCAACGATAATGGTGATTATCGGGTACGGGAAATCTTGGACGATTTGCATAAAGGTTGATGCTGTCTGGTGCTGCTGTCTGGTTGTCGCCGGTTGTGGCTGATTCTCTAGGATTCTCACTGGATACTCTGGAGAAGACAAGCGAAAACAGGATTAAAAAGCGTAGCAACGTATGTCGAATATTTTGTGACAAATTGAGATGCTAAATTAGACCAACAAAAAAAAATGTCTCTAACTCTTGGAAAATAAAAAACCTGTTTAGTTTGAGGCATTATTTCGGTCTCTAGCAAAAAAAGAAGCCCACGATAAGGAGAGCGAGCTGGTGCGTCAATTAAATTAGGAACAGCTTCGCAAAGGCTAAGGCAAACTAGAAGCAAACCCCCGTAAGGCCCCAATAATTGGTCATCAGGTAGATACAGGTTTGGTGTTTCTCTCCCTCAACCAAAATGGCAGTGGCAACCGGGTTGAGTCGGGTAGTGATGATGAGCCGCGTAGTGTTTATTTGTCCTCGCGTCGCGTTAATTGTTAGGTATTAATTTCTTTCTACGAAAAAATACCTCCGGGTTTTCCGATATCGCACCACCAGCTGAGCCAGAGTTTTGATAGGTGATAGCTTCGGTGGCGGCTTGATGTGTTTCTCTTCCCCCGGAAAAAAAAACTTGAAGCACAAGAAGAAAAAGAAGCGAACAGAAGAGATAAAAACAGCGGAACAGAAAAACCTAATAATAAAAAGTAACGAATATCCCGCGGTTGGATTCGATTTGTTTGTCCGTTTTTGCCCTGCTTCGTTCGGCTGATCGCTTCTCTAGTGCCATGGGCATTGACGATCTCGGTCGCCGGACGATCTCGGTCGCTCGAGGAATAGTTCACCGCGATATCGTCCGGTGCGACCTGATGGACGGCATTGATTAGGGAGCAGGAACATCACAACAGTGTGGACGATTTCCAAACCCAAAACCAAGAAACGCTTTGCCGCAGCCTTTTCGGGGCGGAGGGAGCAAATCGTTACCGAGGGGATGGATGCCCAGTGTGCAGCGGTAATCTTTTCTCTAATGACAACCATATTTTAGATTAGAAATAAACTCGTAAAGCGAAAATGACATCAACCAAATAAAAAAGTTTCCCATCAAACTGAGTGGACACAGTGCTGTTGGACCTACTCCCCTGTTGGAGATGTGGACTTGAGTGAGGGGAGATAAGCGGGGGGATAAGAAAGGGGGATGAAATAAAAAGCTAATCGATGGAGGTGGAGGTGAAATCAAACCACCCCGTTTTGGGGGTTGGTTTCATGTGTTTGTGTCGTATGTGTCCCATCTCCAAAAGCGTTCGTCTGTCAACAAGAGCGTCCCATGAACTATACCCTTCAGCCGGATCGCCGAATCGTCGAAAAGATCGATCGAGATTTGATCGGGTGCGCAAGATTGCTTCGATCGGCGTGGATTTGTGGGAAGGTGATATGCGAGTCGCGAGCCGTCGTACTGAACGTATTGCGCCGTTTCGACGACGACTGCGCCGAGAACTCGCACTTGGCGCATATTATTGTCATGACATGTTTATGTTTCACGTTTTGTTTGGCTGCACGGTGCGATTTCTGCGACAAAAGCATAAGCAGGCGTGGAGACACAACCTACACATTTCCAATGGTAACGACGTAAAGATTGATCGACGACAAGTAGGTAACGGGTTGCTTGGATCTCTCGGAATTGAATTCTTGCTTGCTGCTCCAACGCAATAAAGATTTTCCCTTTTCCAACGCTTTTAATGTGTGTTATTTTTCAAAAAGGAGCTTAAAAGCTCACAGTTAACGTATGTAATGGTGGGCACAATTTAGTTAAGCCAAATGAATTGGTTGATGCATTTTTGGACGTAATTTCGGTACAATTGAACACTATCTTTGAGGTCAGTCGTAAGCTTTTTTTTCCACCTCTCTTAGGGATAGTCTTCTCTTATCACATCAACCCCACCGCAGCACTCCACAGGGATGCACGGTCGCATAATTACTCAATTACGCGATAAATTGTTTGTTTTATTCATGTTACGCTTATGGCAAACTTCCCGGGCACCATTTTTGAAAGCTTTTTGTTGCTGTTTAAGGTTTAGGAGACCTGCTGGCCATTTCCCGGCCAAAGCGCTAAACGAATGCTGTGAGCCGTTGTGAGAGAATCGCACATGAAATTAGCAGGCAACAGCACAAAAGCAACAGCGGAATCTTTCCTTGCCGGTTCTATTGAGTGCCGTGTTCCGGGATGGCGTTCCGTCACTTCATTGCTTACAATCCATCGTAACTTGGCATAAAATTGACTTGAATTGGGAGGGCTTTTTTGTGCGTGTTGTTTTCCTTCGTCCATTTTGGAGGGAATGTTGGGGACACACGGGTTTTAAAAATTATTTACACACGGTGACTACGCACGGTCAGGCGTGTGTATTGTCTATTGTGTCATTGGGGCACAAATTTACGGCCCTATCGGAGGCTAGAAAGCGGCGGGGGTTTGAAGCAAACACTATCACAGCTAGCCCGGGCAAGACTCCAGGTTGCGGTCCATAAAAAAGTCGGCCAGTTATGGCTCTTTATCAACGGTGTAATGACAACCAGTGGAGATCGTGGAGAGGCGCAGAAGGGAAGGAAAAATCCACACCAAAAACCGACATAACTGTGTCGTTTTTTGGGGAGTCTTTTTGATATTGTTTTATAATTTTTTTTTCCCTCCAAGATATACAACCGGATAAATGTGGATTTATGAGCGGTCGGAAAAGCGGATTCATCTTCCAGTTTTGCCACTCGGTTGGTGTTGAAATTTGATGTACGGGGTGGGGTTTTTTTTTAGCCAGTTGGTTGGATTGTTGGCTTCAAAGATGAACCGTTTATAAGACAAACAGGGGTGTTGGGTGTCCATTTTTCTAAACATTGCTGCACCCAACTGTGGTCCGGCTTTCGCAAATGATAGTTTAATTCAATTAAAGCACTTTTATGGTGGACTTACTGCTTTGGTTTTGGGGGGCTTTTTTTACAACTCTCGGTCCACAATTTGTCCCTTTACGTTTAGGGTGATATGAAATGTAGGTTTATTGTGTGCTTTTGTGTTTTCTTTATTGTTGTGTGATAGGTGAAGAAGGTCAAGCAATGATTGAGGTTGTAGTAATTCTCATCAAATGAGTGCTATTTGATGAAACTGGATTTCTTTTGAGAGATCTCGAGCTTATCTCGAGCGCACCGCATGAGTGGAAAATCTCAAACGTAATGAAATTTAAACATCCAAAGTGACGATAATGTAGCAAAAGGGAAAGGTTTGACTAGATTCAATTAAGATGCTTTACATCGCTATGTAAGGATTTTAACGCTCACCTTTACACACTTCCATTACGCCAATTAAGCCAATTATTATCCTAGATTTCGCTCTCCATTGTATGCAAGAATCAGTAGATGAAGCAGATGAGAACGAGCGTGGCAAGCATTCACTTGTTGCTTTCAAGATCTTCTCTACAAAAAGTTCTCCGCTAATGGTTTAATCTGTGCTCCAGTTCTAGGCTGATAGAGGACCTCTTGGGTGTGATTTTTTTGCTTATCGTATTTAATGCTTTATTAAAATCCTATCCACTTTGAACTGTTTGAAAAGGGATACTTTATGGACGGTTTGCGGGAGCCTGCGCCTTAATCGTACACGGTTTCGGCAGAAACCCACCGGATTAGCAATGGGCAATTTGATTTGAATAAAAACAAACAAAAATTGAATCGTTGCCAGTTTTTGTGAGATCGCCCGACATTCGGTGGGATGCGCGTTTGGACGGAAGTAACCACATCGTAACGATCGTTTGAGGATCGTGGACGTTATAAACGTGGACCACATCGCAGGCAAAACATCAAACGAATGCGTTTGGTTGTTTTGTGTGTAACCGGGGAGGGGAGGGAACAGGCGAGGTCGCGATCTCCAATAAGTAAAATCAGTGGCTCTAAGCGCGTCGTCAGCCGGGCAGGTCGTCTTAACCGCGCTCTTAAGATAGTGGCGGACTAAAATTTGGGTTAAAATTTATGTAAATTCGGTTTTATTTTACGACCTCCGTCGCGGCGTGGTATCAGTTTTCGGGGTTTTGTTCTCGGCTGCCGACTCCTGCCGGTTTTTTGCCCGGTTGGTCTAATATTTAGGCCACAGCGAACGAATCTAGCCCTGGCGGTACGCTTGGTAACGGACGGTGCTATCGGTGCCGATAGGTGCGCACATCCTTAGAGCGTGTGGTGATGTTCGCATACTACGTTCGCCTTCGATCTTGCGCGTGACGCATTAGAAACGATGGCTTAGAGTAAGATCGCGCTGGAAGAAGAAACAGTGGTGGCCCCATAAAATTGCACCAAAGCATCCAGAAGACGATCGAAAGCTGTCTCTTGCCGCGAGTCATCAAATGGATCCACCTGTTGCTCCAAAATGCGCAACCATTCGGGTTTTACTCGAGCCCGGTTCAGTTCCTCCTGCTGA
>KZ062007.1:71790-86143 GCA_002091835.1 Anopheles maculatus
ATTCCTGCCAAATTGGACGACGGGTCGGGATTGTAGTGTGGCCCGGTTGTGTGGGGTAAACACGGGTTTCTGGTTCGTTTATCACATCGTATGGGAAAATGTGGGATGTTGGGAAGGATTAGAAATATATCATCGTTTGTACCATCAGGTGGATAATGTTGTGTGTGTGCGAGATGTTGTTGTATATCAATGTTTGTTTGGAGATGTACACTTTCTACTCAAAACCAAAACAAACTTTTTATTGCGATAGTATAGCGACGGTTTGGTTTAAAACATTGATTGATTTTAAAAGACGGAACAGTTAAATTCATAAGTTAAAATTTGTTCTTCTATATCTACTTGTGAGGACCTCCGATTTAAGATGTTATCAAGTCTCATCCGGACAGTCTTCTCGCACACAAGACTGACTTGGAAGTTGAGAGCTTATGATGTTCTTATACGATTTTACGATATGATACGAACATGATGTCCCCATATGGAGTTCAAGTCCCTCTAATCGCTAATGGTTTGCAACCATAAAGTCTTCATTTAGGTATGTAGGATATATCGATGTGTAAGGGGCCGCCTGACATGCCGAGGCTTCAATCAACTGCATAGGCTGCAAATGTTTTGATCTGAAATGTTAGACCAAGAACTCTGTTGATTGTAGAGCCAATGACTTAGAGAAGAACCTAAAAAAAGGGACTATTTATCAACTACAACTAACGCAAGAAATTGGGACGGTCCAGTCGCACAGGTGGTTAGCGATCATAGGGTCTTCACAAGGGAGAACCGGGTATCTGATTTCGTAGAGACTACCTCCAGTACTCAGGACTAACTGTCCAGCTACGGGTAAAATGAAGTCCAGGAAAGCAAGTAATGACAGGCTAAGATCTCTAGAGGTTGTAGAGACAGAGAAGTAGAAGAGGAACGGAAGAGACTTCTAGGCACCTGAAAATTAATTCTTTCTACTTATTTATCGGCTTGTCTACGAAACTTCTTCTGTCCATGCAAGCGTCTGGGACTATTCTCATGACATGATCAACCCCACTGTTGGGTAGAGTGTACGTAGGTTAGTCTAAGGGGCTCAGCACCAAGCAAGCAAACAGGCAAAAAGCCTCATACTAGACTTCTAAACATCTGCTAAAAAAGAAGGATATTGACACATTTAATATGGAAGCTATCAAAACTCTGCTTTTGAGCAGTTGTAACAAGTTTTTTCGTTAACAGAGTTTTGAGGTTTTTGTACAGTTTGCAGAAAAACACTCAAAATGTATTTTGTCAACTTTAGACGAAATATTGCTTATCACAGCTTTTTTTATGCAAGTCCTGAGCACTAATAGGCTCCAGGAAAATGTCTTATTGTTGTCAAGTAATGCATCCAAATCTCGTCAATTAATTGCTCAATAGCTCTTCAGTACACTACTGCAACATCATTCCTTCAGTATCAGTAATTAAACTAGCCAGTACAGTATAAGAATCGAAAACACTTCTTTGCTTTTAAGAAACACACAATCACCAAATGCTAATGGATCGTACGTTTGTCTGTTTGCAACTGTCCATGATCAGCATCGGATTGGACTGGAAGAATCCATCCTCAGGCATTCAGGCCCATGTTTTAGGAGTTTTCCCCTTCCCAATTTCAATTCTCACCCCTGTATCACGCTCCCGAAGCTCGCATCGCTTCCGTTGGCGCTAAACAAACTTAAACAACATCCATAAAGCGCGATCATCTTTGCATCCGGATGACACGGAATGAAACAGGCGGCCGGATCCTTTCCCTGGCCCGTTGCAGCTACCGATGCGCTAAAGTAGCCCGGTACGCGATCGGTAAACATGCAACACCGGTCCACCGTCTCAAGATGATCTTCACCGGGCAACGAACGTTTCGCAACGCGGGAACGAACGTCGCCGAAAGCGTTTGTGCAAAGTGCAATACCGGGCCATCAGATAAGGGGCTTTTGCGCGAAAACATCACACCACACCCCGGCCGGCTCGTGTTGGGGATTGCGGCTCGGTTGCCTCGGTTGTGTGGCGGTGCATGTTCAAGTGGATTTTTCGCTGATGTTTACCGATCGTTGCCTCTCGCTGTCCCTCCTTTGCTACTCCTGTTTCTTCCGATTCCCGGCTGGACATTGGTCTTCGGTTGCGGTAGCGGAACTTTTGAGGCACTTCAACAGCAGCACGATCGGCGCATCGGTGGATTGCATCGCTGCACTTTATTTGCGGTCGTTGCAACTGTACAAATTGATTATTCTTTGTTTAGCTTCCATTCCTCCCTGGTTGGGGTTGGTTTTGTTCTTTCGCACTGCCGGGAGCCACGTTTGAACCGGAGCCGACCGGGAAGCTAGGCGTGAAGAAGAGTAATTCCCATTGGAAAACGTGAAGAAGGCAATTTCCTAAAATATCGGACACAAAAACTGCGATCCTACCCAACTGCACGATGCACTAATTATAATTTATGTGGTTGTCAGCTTCTTCTGCCCCGGTGCTAGGAATTCCCGTGCGAGAGCTTCCTGTTTGGTAGATGCCAATAATTTACGATGGCCACGCTTTTTTTTTATCTACCACCCCTCACCGGATTCGAAGATTAGAAATAGTGTCGCGTTTGGGTGATCGCGCAAAAACGAAACATAGATGGGTGTAGGTATTCAAAATTCCGCTTGGAGATGTCCAGAATTCGAGGATTTAGACCGTTCCCCCAAAAGGTGTCACCTAACGCGGTGTACTGTACCGGTTCCCAGCTTTGCGCTAGAGATAAAATCCACAATCCCCCGATGCCCGATTTGGTGCCGGGAAGCTTGTTTTACGATCGAGTCGGCGCTCTTGGGGGAAACTCCAAAAACAAAACAAAGCAAAAAACTAGCGAATCTTCCACCTGGGCGGATGGGAACCCGAACTACTTGTTCCGAGCGTGAAATGTTGTTGCCGGGTTTGCAGCAAGTTTTCTATTTTAAAGATAAAAATTTCTCCTCGTAATGAAGCAGAGCCATACTACGATCGAACAGGATACGTTTAGCGGACGGCAGGCGTGACAAAAGGCTAACGAAGCCGGTCCATTGCCGAAGATAGATGCCAAACGCGATGACAATAAATTTTGGACCACTTTTTTTTGGGTGTTGTGTCACACACACACACACACACACACACACACACACACACACACTCCAAATCGCCAGATAAGGTGGACAGAGAAAGTAGATTGAAGATGATGCTCGGGAGGATTCACCTCGGGCGGATATTGGGCGTTGTGGGTTGAACACTTTGAATGCTTTGGTCGGCAACAATTTGGAAAGTTTTGTGTGTGTTTCGCCGGGGATGCCAATTAATTTGTGGACCACAAAAGCGCAAACGGCGAAACAAAAAGCAAGCAACATTGATGCCGGAAAATAATTCCATAAAACTGTCTCGGTAAGTTCCGGGCGCGAAAGATCCGATCCGGAGGAAAATTAAGCCAAAGTGTACCGCGTGTAGAGTGTGGCACAGATCGTCAAAGAGCGAATGCCGCGCTCGGCAAAACATCGCTGCGGCGATCGAGTCCTGTCGTTAATTAGTGATCGGTTCGAGGCTGGGGGACTAACAGCGCGGCGGGGCGGGGAAACGGCAAGCGGAAGCGGTAAAACAAAGCGAAACAATATCACCTCCAGAGAGTGGCCAGAGTTCGATCGGTTATCGGTAGTGATGAGCAGCACAGAACACATCGTCCGGTATTGGACGCTGTTGGTGGGCCCCTACGGCTTTGCAAGCGTTCTTACGCGGGTCTGCCGCCTGTTTGTCCCTTTCCCTTTGCTTCCTTCGTTTCTACCCCGCCCGGCAAGGCAAATGAGAGATCAGCCAAGTGTCAGAAGTCGACATAAGGTAGCACATTTCGTTGTCTTGCGTTGTCTTGCGCCCGCGGAACCATGGTGCCGACCACAATACCTGAGACCCGATACAAAAGCGCCAAGGGACAGTGAGCGATCGGGGAATGTAAATTTTGCCGGCTGCCAGGCCGCGATAAGATAACAACCTGGAGGTCCCTGGACGCTCCGATAGTCTCTAATGGAAGTCGCGCTTTTTCGGTGAGGTTGTTTTGTTTATTTCGTTGCCAGCAAAGTCGAAGCGATAAAGTTCGCACCGATAGGGGTTTTTTGGAGAGCGAAAAACGGAAAAGGATAACACAGCAGGAAAGACCGTTTTCTAGTCCTGTTACCGACTTTTGAGACTTTAAATATCTGGTCCCTTTTGCGCGTAGCTTAGATTGATATTGTTTAACGATCTTCCTTCATTAGCATGTTCGTTTTTCGTATGTTTGTTGTTTTGAAATGTTTTTCTTTTCCTCCTTTTTACCTTTTAGTTTAAATGCTGCGCAATGTTTCGGTGTCGATGCTCGTGTGTCGTCCGTACAAAGCTTTTGCTCGATAGTCTCTCTCGATTGCAATTTGTTGCCGGTGCTTGCCAGCCCACGGATTTGCGTGCAGACAACCCGCACCATCGATGTTTGTCTCTTCCGCTGCAGAAACGAGCATTGAAATTCGTAAACGCCAACACATTTTGCGCGGTTTTTTTTTGCAGATCTCGACACGATTCTTGGTTCTTCCCTTCGAGCTCTGGAAAGAAATGGAAGGGTGTCGGTGCGGTGTTAACACAATCTTTCATAAATGTAACAATAAAATTTTTCAACATGATTGTTTCACAAATTGTAACTCCGTCACGCCGCCATTGCTCCGGAGGTTTGGTCTTGATTTACAGACGGCGTTGGTTGGGTTGGGCCGACTCTCGAAGTTCTGATGTTGCCGAAAGTGTGCAGAGAAGAGGAGGGACAAGGTGGAGAGGTAACAATTCTTTCAACTACAACTTACTTAAAGAAGAACACAGCATAATATCGAGGAGTGATAAATTATTGCCTTGGTTGTATGATAAAATATAGGAACGAAAAAAACATGGTGAGGGACCTAAGAAAACCTCTAAGAGATTACAAACTAAATGTAAAGTTGTGAAGAGATGTTACTCGTGTTACTTCATCTTTTTAAAACCAACAGTGTCCACTACACCACAATATCTCAAGTAACGCTACCAGGCCTAAAGGCTTCTTTGTGCCGTTGATTATCATCTTTGTTCGATCGATTGATCTTTTGACATGCGTCTTCTTAAGAATAACTCAAGCAGCTACGGCAACTTTACGCCACAGCTTCCACCAACAAATAACTCCTTTCATCGGCGATTAGACGCGCAATATTAGCATCACAAACCACTGTCCGGCCCCTTTCGGGACGAGTGTTGTCGTCATCGTCGTCAAGGAGCCACTTTCTCGTGCGTGCGTGACCTCGAAGTTCCCAACTACTAGGGGACCTCTCGTTCATTGAGCGGGTAACAATTGAGATTCTTTACATACAACAATCCTGTGTCCCCCTGCACAAGTTCATTCATCTCTTGTGTGCTGCATTATCTTTTTCCATATTGCTTCTTCCTCCACACACGCAGCATGCAGTCGTAATAATACATTTTGAAAGCTCTCCTGCACCTTCTTGGCGACCCTGTGGAGCACGATGATGGAGGATTGGAGGTAGAAAAAATCTCTTTCAATTGTCAGCAGACACGTTACTTCTTCCCAACTTCAAGATGCGAAGAAATGTGACATAGTCCAGTCCCACAAGCAGAACAAAAGCAGAGAGAAATGGTTCTCCTCCACCGGGACAGACGACATTTGGAGACGCCTGTTTTTTTTTCGCTCTCTCTACCAAATGTTTCGTCTGATGGTACACCGACCCGTTGACACAGGACAGTAGTGTTCCACCGCGTCTATTGTCGTCCGATCGCGGTATCTGCCTCCATGACGGTGACAATGTCACCATCACGTGCTACTTATCTGTTTTGGCTTCCTTCCGTACCAGCTCCGAAACCGGGGTCCGACGTACCGAACCGACCGATTAAGATAAGGGCCGAAGATCGCCGTATGACACGTTCAGGTGACATCAAAAGAAATGCTCCGCCAGGCGGGTTCTCGCTTTGACCCTTCAGCAAAACCCTCTGCCTGCCTAACGTGTGTGCAGTATTCGTTGTTCTCGCGATGTCTCGCACGGAACATAGGACAACAAAAGCAGCGCGGATCAAACTAGAACGAAGAACTTGCATGTGTGTTCCGTCGGGAACAATGGCTCAAACGAGGCGAACAAATAAGTGCACAAAAATCGCCAACGGTATGGGGTGATGGGGCACCGAGGAAGTCAAGCATATGCCGATGCACTGGCACTGATGCACTCGTGATGGCGTTTGGCGATTGCTGGATCCCGGGTGCTTGGTGCGATACGAGGAATCCGTGTCACATGCTTATTATTCTTTGCGAAAATTGAGATTATCTAACACGCTGTTTGAGGACATTTTGTTTTGTTGTGGGGATACTATTTGCTGTATCGATAGCGGTTGCATAAATCGATCTCTAGTCGTTGTTCCTTCGGTGACACTCGATACTTTGACACGCTGTCTATAAAAGGGAAAACAAATGTGGCATCCACGTTAACTGCCGACTTTGATCCTAAAATTAAAAGACGCGCTGAGATTTACTATTTGACAGTGTTGGGCGTCATTTGGCCAACATCTAAACATCACCAATACTGTTGGATGGTCCTCTTAAATGAAATAAACAAACTAGCAAGCGAAAACTTAACCTCTTCCCAATACCAAATTTGATCAGGTGTTCCTGGCCCGAAAGCCCTTCAATGGGTACGCCGATCCGAACCGTTGACCATCATATCGATGCGCCCGCTGTTCTTCGCGTGTGTCTGCTTGTTTCGTTTGGTTTGGGCTAGACCCCATCGAAATGAAACACAAAATTACACAAAAGCTAATAAATTTGTCATGTTTATAATCCCGAAACCCCAATCCTGACAGCTACCGCAGCATCTCGGGCGGAGATTTTTATGTCGATTGTTTGGCGTAACGAAAAACCGAAAAACCGAAAGTTTTGAATGCCGTTTCAGATGGCCGTTGTTTTTTTCTTCCTCTCCTTCTTGTTGGCTGTGTATTTGGGTACAAGCCGAGAGAAGAAAAAGGAACAGAAACAGTCTCGGTGATATCTCTGGCGGTTCTTCTGCTATGCTATCGATTCATTAGGACCCATTCGGAGATATTGGTAGGAGAATGGGCGACTGGTCTAATGTCTAGTGTGTGTGCGTGTGTGCTCGTGTGTATTTTGTCGCGTTCGGAAGCGGCCAGAGATGCCGGCTTGACCAGGACACGGTGGAGCGAGTTTCTATTTGCTTCTTCAAACGATCGTTACGTTACGGTGGATGTTAAACGGTAATCTTGTTAGGCGTTATTACTTCAACTAGTTTCCCGGCCCCTGGAAAAGATGTTACGATTTTTGAACGGACGCTACTTGTGACCCGTTTTATTTATTTGAACGGCTTGTTGGATCTCTTTTTGGTGAGATCTTGTTTTTGTTAGAGATTCTGAAGAAAGTTTACGTTAGATCTTTCTATAGATCATCCCAACTGCATCTTTTTTTTCTACGTTGAAGCTCTGTTAAGCATTAGTTTGATAAATATTTTTAAATCCATAATTTTAACAATGTCTTCTTTAAATCACATACGTCTGTCTAGCTTCTTCCACTGATGTGTTTCTACAGGTCCAGCGCTAGACCCATCAGTGTGGACTAGAATATGATTGAGGGTGTCGTCACCCTTATGCCACGAGACGACGGTTTGTCTATTTGCTTTGATTGATTTAATATTTTTGCGACGCCAGTCGTTGATGCAACGCGACAATGGTGCCGCCACAACCTTGCCCACAAGGATAACACAAAAAAGGAAAACCCCAGCCAAAAAAAAAAACGGCAAAAACAGTCGCTTGAGGAGAAACGTATTGCGAAAAGCAGCCAGAAAAACAAGGATCATATGGGAAGAAACGGTGATGTCATTTTGAAGGAACGGACCAGAACGGATTTACCAGGGCACCATCAGGAGCACCAGAGCATGGGCAGCACAATGTCTGTGCGTCATCGGAGATTAACCCAAAAGCGAAGTGCAATCCTCAACAGGGGACCGATCGACCGGTTGGTTGTTTTATTTTTTCATTAGAATCTGTACCTTTTTTTTTAGCTGGGCCCGTTTTTCTTGCTCCTTTCTTCGTGTGGTGACAAAACAACGGTACCGCAAAACTATCATCATTACGGCACCCCCTTTTGCTTCATTAGTCGTCGGGCCACTTTCCCGGCAATATTTTCACCCAAAATTGAACAAATTTCCGTTCGTCCCATCGGCTCACTTGTTAGCACTTCCGTTAGCACAGCTAGTTACGCTACCGCCGTCAGATGCACGGAATGTCACAGATGGCACAAAAATCTCCACCCCTTGGACGTGTCAAATGCGGAGACGCCGGAACCTTAACGCCCCGGGACAATTATGATGGGTGCTAAAAGTATGTTTAAACACCACGGAAAGTGCAAAACCACATGTACCCCGAGGGATGTGTTTCGCTTGTCCAATAATCCTTCGTGTTTTTGGTTTGGTTTGGTTTGGGATAAGCTGGCCGTGTCTCACAAACGGATCAATGCAAGTGGTCGTTAAGGGAGGTAGCGAAAAAATGTTTGTGTTTTTAGAAGATTTAGCGTTTGAGTCGATTGGCTTATTGTAAATCTTTTGCTGGATAATCTTAAAATCAACGAATTTGTTTGTTTCTCTCCAAATGTCCTGTGGAGATGATCTGCTCGCAGAAGAAAAAGTGTCCACACAATTTTTTCCCATGATCTCTTCAAGCTGTAGAGCGAGTGTTACACAATGTAAGCGTTGCTTTTCAACAAGACAAAACCGATTCCTTCGCACGTACAGGAAGAATAGGAACAATGCTACATCTTCTGGTCCTCGATCCGGCCAGAGTTCATTGCCCACAATGCGTACGTACGGGTCGACAATCCCACTCCCCGGGAATGGTAGGGATCACATGCCATGATCGCTCTATTAGCTTCCTCCGAGTGCCTTTTTTTCTCAATACCTTCACAAAAGGAAAGGTGTGTTTAGATGGAAGCTGAAGCTGCGCACAAGAAGTTGAGAGAAATGGTCCGCTTCAAGAAAAAGGGTCCATATTTCCAACACAATCTCCCCCATTCGAGCCGGTGAAAGGATTCTGATGCCTTTCACCTTCCCGAACGGTCATTTGATCTTCCACCAAGACGCATTAGTTTCTTGTGTTCTCGTATTCTACGCATCGAATCGGTAATACCGCGCTCGACCCTGGCCCTGGCGGGTGTTTATCGTGTTTGATATCAATTCTGTACTGGTGGGATCACATTTATCACCGAATGCATTCCCCATTCACGGTCGGGCTAGGTAATTCTCGATCATGGGAGAGAACAGAGCGCGACAAGGTGCAGCCTAGGATCGTGTCTTCCCACGCCTCGGTTGTACACCGTTCCGACTGTTCTATTCCAACTGTCTATAACGGAAGCAAGGTGCATCCTTTAAAGGATTGCGAAAGGATTTGTTCGGGGTGGATTTAACGGGAATGGCAATACGATATTTTGCGAACAGATAGCAGCATACCGTTAGGTGGTGTCATTCGTGCGTCAACTTCAAGACGCAGGACGCGTTTGGTGAGAATCGATTGGAATGATAGCTGAGAAGACAACCCGTTAGGAGCGTTTTGGTGGGAAAATTTGCTTGCTTGTAGGATTATTGAGCCAAGAATCTTTTGCCCAAGAAAAGTAAGATTATTAGTCCTGATAGACAACTAAACCTGTGGAATCAAAAATGTAAATATATGATCATAAAATGATATCAATTTCCACTCTTGATTTGCCAGGACCTTGAAGAATATTTAAGAAATGCTGACTTTATAAAGTTACAGACATTTTTCCAAGAATGACTCTCAGTTCTAAAAATCTTTTCCATTTTTCCGTCTCAAAGGTTCTCTTTGATGACTTGCAGCACCAGCCACCAAAGAGCGAGAACAGATCTTCCATGCCATGTCTATGCAAATTTGATTTCGTCAAAATTAAATCACCAAAAACACTCCCAGTCTCTCCCATTTCGGGCCCTAAGGTGGCCTGAAAGATCAAAAGCAAACGGTCAGTTGCTTTGGTAACGGTAGAGTGAAAATTTGATAAGATTCATGCATAAGATAAAACACAAACGAGGAAGAACTGGACCGAACGAAACAGACATTGGGGAGACCCGAAAAGTAATCAACGCATTGGGAATAATGCTTTGTATCATTTTCGTTCGATTATGGAGATGGTATTATGTGTGTGTGTGTTAGGGTGGAAAAGGGGTTTGAAAATTTGCATACTGAAGACGGAAGAAAATTGGCTAGAAAGATTTCCGAGAAAGTTATTTTGTTTCCTGTAGACGATCTTTCTACACATTCTCATGCCTCACGCCGAGAACCGGTAGTTGAAGTTTAAAGAACGATTGTTTTTCCCTCCTATAAAACAGACATACATTGTGCAGAGGAAGTATTACTCTTACCGATCACTACTAACGGATAACTGATCGCACCATTGAGAAACGCGAAAGCTTCATTGAGACTAACCTTACGCCGGGTTTGAATGATCATCCTCATCATCAACGCCACTTTAATGCCTGATGTCGAGATCGGGTTGTGCACTTGAGCCGCATCGACAAAGAAGCAAACCACCACCGGCTTGAGTGCGTATGGGTGGCAAACTTGGGCCACGAACAGCAGATGGACAAGTGGCAATGCTAAATCTTCTCGGCAATCTCGCCCAACCTATTCACTGCCGCATTCTCGAGCCACTCGATGCAGCAAACGGCAGCCTGTGGTACCAACACCGGGAAGATGGCTCTCCAATAATAAGTTGAAAGTGTTTATTTTGGCTACCGTTTTGTTGCGCCCGGTACGGTCGGCTTGCGTCAAGTCCTCGCAACGGGGAGCCATCAACTCTCATTCCGTCACGCACTGCGCCTCGTTTGTATTGAAGGATTGTTGTGTTGGGGTTCGATCGATTGTCTACCCCGTTTCGCTGGAGGTAAGCGAGTGAATGAAAGCTCCAAACCATTCGTCAAAAATCCCGAAGCCCCAACGAACTCGGGATCCTTGCCGTGGCTGACACACACACACACGCGCGCAGCAGACAAGACAAGAACGCAAGCTCGTTACCGCGTCCGAGCTGTGGAAAGCGCGCGAAAAGAGGCTCGATCCCCTACTTAACAGTGTTATAACGCTGGAGAATGACATGTGATGGATTGTTGGCTATTTATTTTGATTACATAGGCCGGGGCTTTTAGCCGTGTGTTTCTTGTTTTGTTTTGTTGGGCTGCCGCTGCCTTATGTGCCCCGGCCGGATGCTCTTGACGCAACACCCGCTACCGCATGGTGGCCGAGGGCTTTTGTGCTGTTGTGTTGCTTCTTCTGCTGCCGGAGGAGTGTTTGGCCGTGACTTCCGCGAGTGCTTCTGTGGGGGTACGATGGGGTACGCGTCTTCCGAAAACGGGAGGTCCCCATTAGGGTTGGAATCTTTTGTACCCTAGCCGGACACTGTTGAGTCATCGGGATCGTGTGTCTCTTTCTTTGAGGAAGAAATTCCTACTCAGAAATCCAACACCCAACTCCCAGAAAACCGGCGGTGTTCCAGGTTCCAGGCGAGCCCGAAAGGTGCTGGATATCGTTTGTTCCCGCGCGAAACATAGTCCCTCTCTCTCTCTCTCTCTGTCGCAAGCGCTTCGGGAGAATCGATCAAAATCAATCAACCATTTCGAATGACAGCCGACGGTTGCCAGATTCTTGCACCGCAGCGAAGGGACTCAAACCTCTGGCACCCATGTGCCTTGAAACTTTGCGACGAACGGCGGTTCTTGGCCGGCCCACCAATTCCGACCGGATTCGTAATCCATCTTAATCGAAAGGCTATCAGTATCGTCACCTGACAGTGGGAGGATGAAAGACGCAAAAGTGACGTGAAAGGCAACGCAGCGCAGTAGCCACCGATGACTACTCGGGTATTGTGCGTGTGCTTGAGCGTTCATGAGCGCCTGTTGATACGATGTTCACGTGACGTGTGGTAATAGAACGCGGCGATGTCATCGTTTGCGGGAAGAACACTCTTTGATGACAGATAAATACGGTTGCGAACATAAACATAACTTTTGCCCTTGTGGTTGAGGCGAGACAGGGGAGTTGGGGAGGGGTACAAGATTCCCCGCTCCACGAATTCTGAGAAAGGTGCGTGCTTTGATGAGATATAATAAGTTATAGCCCTGGAGCTTTAGTTAATCCGTAGCGTAGCTATTAAGCGAAGCAAAAATAAACATGACTTAACAAAAGAGCGAATGCAAAATGTATTTATAGCTACAATAATTTGTCTTATGAATTCGTCAACCGACGTCGAGGTTAAATCATCTTTTACATCATCCTTTTGCTTCTTATTTCTATCAGTTTTCTACATTTTTTGTTCTTTTATATCCAGGTTGCTTGTATCCTCCTGTAACCATTTAGTTTATTTTCAAATACAATTGTTTTCTGATTTGTTCATATTTTTGAATTTCAACTGCCCATGTTTGGGAAATGTTTTGACTATTCTTTTTATCTTTTTTATCTTTTTTATTTCAATTTTTATTTCTCTCCATAGCTGTAAGTTACTGATGTTGTAAGTATTATGTTTTTTAATTTAAATATCAGTTCTGTTCACTAAATGTATCAACTCTTTACTTTGGTATTGTGTTTCTTGTTTCGTTTTCCATTTTCCTTAACATGCAATTATGTTGATTAATCATATTAATTTGTGTGGAAATTGTTTAATACGCTGTTTTTATTCTTCCTCGAGCCTTTTAATCTGGTTTCTTGGAACATTTTGCTTGATAAGTTGATTTAATACTTAATTCGCAAGCATTAGGTTTTTTTCATCAAGTTTTTATCTCTTTTTTTACTTTGCTTTGTATTTTGTCTATTATATCTTTATTATTTCTATCTTATTATTTATTTATCATATCTTATGCTGTTGTAGCCTGATTGACCTTTCTGATGTCTTTTGCTGTTCTTTTTATGATTTTTTTTACATTCATTTATCAAAATTGTATTTTTATTGATGAATACTTTTATCATTTGTTACCGGTGTTGATTTGTAATGCTTCAAGCTGCAAACGACTGTCCATATTTTGTTCCTATATCGTTTTCTAGTAGTCTACATGCTTTTTATCATAATAATTAAACAGTTCAACCTTATCCCCAACACTCTCCTACTCGATTTTTGTACCAGTCGTTTCAAATGGTGCGACAAAACCCATCGAGTCATCGACACCGGTCGCTTGCGTTACGTTTACGAGCCAGTGAAACGAGTTCTCCACCCTTTTGGTTAAGCCCTTTTCTCCACCGGAAAGGGGGGAAAAAACACGCCGAAGAATCATGTGTTTTCTCACATTGGTCGTAAAATAGCGCTCTGTTTTTCTTTTATGAGGTTTTGCTCGCTGTTGCCACAGTGTTTTCCACACTTTCTCACAAGTGCTATAATTTCCCGCGATTCTGTTATTTCATAATTTTTTGAATACACAGCTTTGTGGCTTTATTTTGCCCGTTGATGAAGTGAAGAAAACCCGGGCTCATTAGGGCGAGAAAGAGCTGGGAGACGAATGGGAAGTGGCCAGGTCATAAAGCATAGCCGGTGCAGTTGGCAAGCCCGGGTCGCCGGTGAAGGTGTGATATTATTCTGTTTTATTATATAATTGATATTTCTCGTGTTCCAATCGAAACAAATCACTGTGGTCATTTATCAGATTTTCGTCCCGGGTACCCTGTGGTTAGTGTTACCCACACGGACGCCTTAGCGTACCCCAGGCACTGGGCTTCTACTTGGGGGCACGCTCGCTGACGCTGATGGTTTCAGTTTTCGCTCACGCGCGGAGGTCCACACGGCTGAGAGGGTTTTGTTTTCTGTTCTTTTGTGGGGCGGTTTTTGGGATCCACAGACGGAGAAAAATATTATGTTATTGGAATTATAGATAATTGGATATTTATTAATGGTGTTATTAACAGGTATACAGTTTTTGTGTGTTTCCATCCGTATGGAGGGAGATCCGTTGCGATTTGTGGGTCTGTGGTTTTGGTTTTGTGGTCAGTTTTTAACGGTGTTTAAGGTGTCGACAAGAGACGGTCAGTAAGAGACGGTTAGCATTTAACGACTTTTGGGCATGGTTAGAACTTGGCGAGTAATCGATACCGGCCGATTGTTGACGAGTGCATAAGCTTAGAATATTTGAGGGCATGAAGAGGTCGTATTTCGGATAACGTAATACGTTGATCGTTAATAGTTATTTACCAGAAAAGATGTCTTCTAGAAGTGATCAAGTTTCTTGTGAATCATTTCAATTGCACAACGATCCAATTAAAACTGATTTGACCCGTGGAAGGTGTGTCACAAAGTTTGCACAAGACAAGTTTTAAAATA